>CEMU01569778.1:14713-25535 GCA_900068965.1 Calocybe gambosa | reverse complement strand
CCATGTTTTGATACCCTCTCACAACACGGCACAATCCGACAAAAGCCGAGAGAAGAGGGTTCTGGTTTTGGTTTTGGTTTGCTTACTTCTTGATACAACCGTCATATGTACTATCCTTAATATTCACTTCTGTCGAGCGCAATTTTTTCTTGTTGTTGACCAGCAGTTCCGCACGCTATGTAATGAATGGATGTTACATGGAAACAACCCCCCCTTGGCATCATGACAAGTTACCCGATCTAGGTAAGACACCTTTCCAAGCCTTGGCAAATTTTGCAATTGAAAGAGAACTTGAAAGGGCAAGACTAGTAAATGGTTAGGCACACACACACACAGAGCCTGCCGAATGTCCAAGGTCATCGAGCGTTAAAAGGTTCCTGGGTATAGCGCTCAACGAACGTGTGACACAAAAATGATTCACAGGTACTAGTACGAATTCTCGAACTTCGCCCTTCCTCCCGTATCTGATATTTATGTAAAAAAGTAATGTAGGTAATAACCGCCTTCCATGAACTTGATCCATCCATCATGATCATCGAATGTATGCAAGCGTTCGCTCTTTGCTCCCCGCCAAGAAAGAAGGACAGCCAAGCCCAAGCCCTGTCGGTCTTGAACCCAAGACAAGACCCCCTCGTGATGCAGGTCACTTATATAAAAGGGTTAACACAGCCAGTCCGCACTCCTCTCCATTGTCTCCCTCACTTCTTTTCGCCTTTCCGCCCTTCGTCATCGTCCTCGTCGTCGTTGCGGAACGTACATATCCCTCAAGCTTTATTTTTTTCTTATCAAAAAATCCCCGCATAATCCCCACCACGCTCGTTCCTCCCCCCCCCTTTATCAACCTAAGGAAGATGATTGCGATTTCGCTGTTGTTGGGTCTCGCTGGTACGGCTCTGGCTCAGGCTCCTCCACAGAGCACTTTCCCTGCTGTTCCGCTTGCTCAGAAACGTTTCGAGTACGAACAACTTGTGAGAAGTCGTTTTTTACCCCTGTCGGCTGTAACTTTTCCTTTTTACTGACGATTGTGGTGGGTGGGGGGTTTGGAATATAGCCATTTAAAGTCGACACGGATACTGGTCTCGTTCGCGGTACTCAAGTTGGCTATAACATTTGCAATTCGACGACTCAAAATCAACAATCTCTATGTCAAACATCGTTTGTTAACTCTATTGAAGGTTCGTTGCTTCGCATGCTTTCATTACTACGACCAGCTCAATTCCTTTCTTGTTAGACTTCTGTCTCTGGGCCCCACCCGAACCAGGCCACATGGTCGGTGACATCGAAGGCAGCATGGTTGCTTGGTGTACAAGTCCCAAACGTGGTGCACGTCTCATCCCCAAAGATGCCCTCCAAGGGGTCCAATTCGTTCGCGCGCCGGATTATGTCCAAGTTGTTGGATTCCTTGATCAGACAAAGATCAATATTCAGGAAGGTGATTTTGGTGGTGAGATGGATCCTCATGGTGCTGACTTGGTGTGTTTTGTTTTCTCTGCTTTCGTTTTGGAAAGATCGAATAAAACTCACTCGTTGTTTCTTTGTTTAGCGAGGAAACCCTATGGGTGGTGTCTTATACTCTAACGCTTGGAGTGGTAACGGTGACCGATTCACCCAGGTCGTCGAATGGCACAAGTACGCTCTCTTTTAACCCTTTATCACCTTACCTTACTCAACTATCGTTCCAGTTTCATCGGTGGCAATGCCTTCTGTATCAAAGCCTGCGACCCTTCCAAACCCAACGCAGCCAAATTCTGCGAACACATCTTCGACCGCATCGGATGCGCCTACAACGCTCCCAACAACGCCCAAAACGGCACCTACGAATCCTGCGACAGCGAGAACCAAGATTTCCCAGGCCACTACGTCGAGAACGGCGTAACACGGACGTACACACAACCTGCCGAGTCTCTCGGCCCTATCACTTCCATCCCGTACACCGCTCGTGTTCCGTCGAGCTCAAACTGTGTTGCGCATACTAGTTCGGTGTTGTTTGCGGCTTTGGCGAGCGTGACGGCTTCGGAGGATTTGACGAGGAGTGTTCCGACGCAGACTGGGACTGGTTCGGGTTCGGTTTCGGCGCCGACTTCTAGGCCGGCGACGGGTGCTTCGGGTAGTGCGACGAGGACTGGTACGGCTGGTGGTGCTTCCTCGACTGGAAATTCTGCCGATACGATTGCCGTTTCGGGTGCTGCCACCGTTCTTGGTGTTGTGTTCTCTGTTCTGTTCTTCTCATGAGAGCATTGATCCCTCCCCGTATATTTAAATAATGGCTCCTAATGATGGCATGAGTTCCGGGGGTGGTTATATTTTCCTCTTTTGCATGACCTACAGCAGATACCGTGACGAACATAAAAAGTTGGGACACTTTCTGGGTCGTAAACACAGCAGCTAGGCTTTCATTACTTACGTATAACCCGTGGAGTGATGTGATACTTTCGACTTTTTGTTTTCCATTTCCTTTGCAAGCCAAACAAACATTACACCACCCCTTTAGACCTATCGCCGTTTTTAATAAGACTTTCTTATACCCATCATATCAAAGAGAAAAAGTCTATCGTCTGACATGATTCTCCACCTCATCTGCCAGCTGTAAGATTGTGTTACCTAATATCGCGGAGCATTCGGTATTCGCTTTTGATGTGCGTTCTTTCTCACTCGGATATGGTGATTCAAGTGATGTTCAAATTGGCAGAACGACAAAGCATCAAGTCAATATTCTTCGATATTATACTGTAATATTTTACCGGAAAGCTAAACATGGGAGTATCAAGCAGCACACATTTGAATTGCTCTTCAAGCATAGAAATATTGACAACTGCTCATCAACATCAAGTGATTTTTCCACCCAAAAGCCCTCCAGAATGGGACATTAAGCGTATCTCTCGTCTTGCATTTGAAGCCTCTCTAACGATACGTAAGTATATATATACACGACATGTACATACATGTGGGCGCATCTACATCAGCATCAGCTGAGCACTTCCAAGTCACGAGGTCGTTTCTCTTGGTTTAGTTAATTCTAAGGGGAGGGTGGTCGCACAGGGTTCTCTAACCCTCTCACCGAAAACAGAACTATAATTATGGCGGAAGATTCTCAGCAAGGAAACCCAGGCCAAGCACTTCGATTGTGGAGTGTCAATGATGCAAGGGAAAATATCATCGATTGTTCCGAGTGCCCGTCATGCCAGTGATCATAAGGACTCGTCCCTCTTTGGAAAATCATGCATTCGACACAAAAAATATAATAAATGGTTGGTTGAAACATACCTGGGGGCAATAGGAGATAATCGGCTTACATTGAAAGAGAATATTGAAGCATCCTCTACGAGTTAGTTAAAAGAAAAAGTATGTATCCTCGACTCGGGAAAGAACATAACTTTCCGTTGAAGTAGCATGATGCCAATGTGATCCAATCAGCTAAGAAAGGGTATACATAACCAGTGTTATGGGTGAAAATTGTATAGTCCTCTCGAGTTCCCCCCCACCTCCTTACCACCCTCCCCCCTCCGATCATGGCAAATATCGTACTGGACGACATCTCCCCTGCTATTGTGCTGGGTGGAGGTAACGAGCCTTGGTCAACACGCAATTCTATGCGCAACGTTGGCGGTGCTGAAAAGTGGGCAGAATTCGCAGAGAATACGACGGGTAGTAGTACAGATCCGTTGGGAACAGCAAAGGTAACATTCAATGGTCAGTACATGAATGTTTGGATCCGTTCCTTTTTCTTTTTTCGAGAGGGGGGGTGGTGGTAACTAAAGTTAACTGGGTGTCTGGAAAATCAGGAACGTCAATCTCACTTTATGGGACGACACCTCTGGCTCGAGCGTCTCAGAATTTCGGTGTCCAAGTAGATGCCGGGAGCAGGTTAAACACCAGCTACGGTGACTTACGCCCATCGACCATAGGCCAATGGTACCAGTCTCCGACGCTGGTGGATGCGGTTCATACACTATCGGCTGACCGTCTTGCTGGCCCGTCGTTGGATTACGCCGTGGTGACCACGGGTCCTGAGACTCCGTTAAAGAGCTTCAGACTCCTCATAGACGATGCGGATCCTGATTTCGGTTTTGACGGTGCTTGGACGCAGACAGTAGGACCGTACAATGAGTCCTCCTCTGTTGTCTTCCCTTATGGTAACAAGACGCATGCATCTGGTACAGCCGGTTCTTCAGCGACACTTAGGTTTTATGGTGGGCAAATACAACTCACTCATGCTCCGCGATCCTGGAATTGAAACTGGAAAAAACAAACAGGTAGCTCGCCATGTCTCTTCGCAGGTCTCAGTTCTGTCAATTCTGGATTTGTGACAGTCAAATTCACGCTGTATGATCGTATCTGGACGCAAACTTACCATCGGGCACCACCCTCGCTCGGAATCATAGGCAACATCGACGCTGGGAGTTTTCGTTTGTTCATAAACGATTCTTTACCGGTAGACTTTCATACTTTCAAAATTGAAATAACCGAGGCCATTGATCAAATGTTCATGATTGACTTTTTCACATACCTGCCCGCATTCGAAAAGCCGTCACTAAAGCCGAGCGCCAGTGCCTTCCCGGCGCCGTTTGGGATTTCATCAGCTCCGTTATCCCCGACGCCGACGTTACCTTCTTCGTCAAACACTGGAGACGATGGGACTTCGACGGCAGTTGGGGGGATTGTAGGGGGCGTTGTAGGAGGAGTGGTGGGTGTTCTGGCTATTGCGGGTCTCGTTGCTTTCTTCCTGCTGTTACGTAGGAGGAGATCCCGAAAAGCATCACAACAACCTCTTGGTAAGAGAATATTGATGGATGATGACGAACCCATCAGCTAAACCAATTCGCCAGCTGTGAACCATAGGGTTGAGCCGTTCATTGCCACAGATGAGCCAACATCTCAGCATAAGCCAAGTGTCCTCACGTTGAAGAGTGGGATGGGCGAGGGCAGCATCAACGCTTTAACACCCCCAAATACGCCCCCCTACAAGTCAGCAAATCCTTTAGGATTGCCGGTATTGAGGCGTGATGGACGTGATGGTGACCTTTCGCCACCTGAAACTCCAATGACTCCCCAACACAAACCTCCAGTGGAGCAAGTGCCCAACACTGTCGCTGAAGATAGTCCCGCTCGTAGTGGGGAGGTTCTGCCGGGGTTGGGAGGAGCTCCGAGCGCTTCCAGGAGGCAACGCGTGAGAGAGCTGGTGTTGGAATTGCAAAGAGAGATCGCTGAAGGAGACGACGAATCTATGGGCGCTGATAGGGCAGAGTTGCGCCGACACAGCATTAGCTCTGGTATTACCGTTCCTCCGCCTTATGACTCGAAGTAGCGAATGTGAAATCAGAAAAAATGTACAGTAGGAGCACATCGCATTTGAATATTGAACGATAAGGAAATTCTATAGAATGTCAAAGCGAACGTGGTCTCTCGGCTGGACTCGGCACGAGGACCACGGATATGTTGGTATGAAATTTGGATAAATTTGGCCTCGAGGTCGTAGTCTTATCGCGGAATGTTGGCAACCAGCCAAATTTTGGCAGCTCGAATTGTCAAAATTTACAATTTGACCTCACAGCCCAAACTCTAAATGATATTGATAATTTGGAATACACTTGTAACGGGCACACTTAAAAAGAGGAAATTAAGCGCTTGTGCCGACGTGAAGCTGGCTTCCAACTTGATATCGACACACCACACTATCCACCTCATACATGCGCCTTTTAACACTCGCATTCGCAGCTTCGCTGGCCGTTGCTTCAGAACCCTCCTCCTCCCAGAATCGGCTGCCCGACAGGCCACCATCATACTTCAGCACATTTGGTGAATCAGGAGTATTAGGAGGAGATTTTGAGTACCGATGGGACGAGACAGCCCTGAAATATAGGTTCCATTATGCTCCAGAGATGAACCTAAGGTCGTTTCCTTTCGTCTCCATATAGGCCCCTGTTGACACGAGTTGTAGAGTGACAACCAACGGGTGCCAGCTCGGCGGTACGACTGGCATCAAGCCTTTCTTCTCAACAATGGGTGACTGTATGAAACCATCGGTTGATCCGACTACCTCTGTATATACGTTCTATCTCTTGCAGAGCCTGGAAGACCATGCCAGACAACAAGGGCTGACCCAGCTGCAAATGGAGCAAACCCCTCCTTGGCCGACCGGATCGTGTGTTTCGCTAGTAGATGGTCCAGCTCCCTCGGACTGGATGAAAGAAAAGCTTGGTATTTGCTTTCGACGTCCCATTGGGCACGAATCAGACGCTATCCAAAGGTGGGCGTTCTCATTCAAGTCAAATATATGGCCTAACTGGTTTGTACTTGCATCCAGACAAATCTGGCGAACTCCAGGGTAAGAATAATGCGTTGGTGGGAGTTACCTACTACAAGAGAGATGCTTATAAAAGCGGAGTGCATATGACTTGCAAACAGTAGTTGGTAGTAGTTGGTTGAACTCTGATGATGTCTGTTTTATCGTCCCGCGTTCCGAGCTTGGGTCTGATGCCTTCAAAACCAAACACTCGGTCTGATTCCCTCTAATATTTTTGACGTGCTTACCCCACCTGGTAGGAGTTTTCAACTTCGCCGTTGGACAAAACAAGCGCTGCTCCGGGGTTGCTTTCAACCGCTCAAGTGAATACTATCTATTCCAAAAAAATGTTGATCCCACGGATCGTCGGAGCGTTAAAATGTCTGGAAGGTCCCATGTGGCGGAAAAACCGCAGTATTAAGTCAGAACAATTCTTGATGAATTGTTGTCCAGCTGCAGAACTAAGCATTTTCGGCCCACTTTACATTCAAAAGGATGATAGTACTGACGATGTTGCAGCTGTCCGCTCCGATCTCTGGGCTGCCGCAACTTTCATCCTTTTTTGGTAAACATCGCGAGTTGGGCTTTGGAAATTGCATGATAGTGATTTTAAACCCCTATAAACCCAGCCTGTTGTTTAAAGACAGTGCTGGCACTAGTGGGCGTGAAAAATGACACACATCACAATATGTCAGAATATCCCGCAGGACTCATCCCCTAATGTAAAAATGTCGTTCTGAGGCAGAGGACATACTAACAATCGTTTATGAGGCTCGAATTTTACGTCAGGCACAGGTTGAGCCCGATCGCTACTCTGATGCGGTCCCTGAGAAATTTGGGACGAATCATGTGACTAGTGTTCCTGCCCAAACACACAAGCCACTGACAGCGAATTTTCGTTACTTGACATTCATGTGGAAAGTAACCCAGCAAACAGGCTTGCCGCGTAAAGTCCAATTCCCGCTGTCGTTCTACTAGTATTAGTGCTGATGATTCTAAAAAAGCACCGGGGGTTGTCGGCACTATAAATTGCTGATGCGTCGCGGATGTGAATTATGCTATAATGATATGAACTCATTTGAGGGCCAAAATTGAAAATCACGGCGGCTTTATATCCGTTTTTTCGGAATCGATAGAAATAAAAATCGTCGAGCATCGAATATGATACCAACCCATCCCCCCTTCCAACCCCCAATGTCTTGTGGAAATATAGCGCGCTGGAAATCTTGGGTATTGCTACTGTTCATCATCGCCGCATATGCCTCTACCGAGAATCTCGCCGCGTCTTGTGAAAATTTGAAACATCGTCTTCATATTCATCAAACGAAAATTTTATCGGCAACTTACATTTCAGGTCCAGCCAACATTTCTACTCCTGGAGTTTGCCAGTCCAAGGCGTTCGTATCTACATCGGTGTGCCGAGTCCAGTTTGTGGTTCATACGAGTTCTACATCGTCGGTATACGCAGAAGTGTGGCTTCCGGCCACGTGGTATGGTCGACTGCTAGGCATAGGAAACGGGGGTTTGGGAGGATGTACGATTGATTTTCTTTTTAATAGCTACCACATTTGGCTGACTTTTACGCAGGTCTTGCCTACGAGGACCTTGATTACGGAACGTCCTATAACTTTGCAACAGTCGCGAGCAATAACGGACACGACGGCGACAATGGACTTGCATTCAAACGCCCCCAAGTCATCAAAGACTTTGGGTCCCGAGCCATCCACGTAGAAGCCGTCGTTGGTAAACAGATCGTTAAAGCTTATTATGGACGAAGACATCACAAGGCGTACTTTATGGGTTGTTCTTCGGGTGGCAGGCAGGCTCACCAAGAAGCTCTTAAATACCCGGAGGACTTTGATGGCATCATCGCTGGAGCGCCCGCGACAGACTGGAACCACATCATGGGATGGTTCGCCATACTGGGGCGTCTCGTTGGAGCTCCCAACCCTCAACGCAGCGCGAGCTTCATTCCGCTCCCGCTATGGAACGTCGTAGCTACAGAGGTTTTGAATCAATGTGACGAGCTGGATGGTATCAAAGACGGGATCATCTCTGAACCTGACGAATGTCAATTCCGCCCAGAAGCTATCGTGTGCCAAGGAAACGCTACAAACAACTGTCTCTCGCCGGCACAGGTTGATGCACTGCGACAAATTTACCAACCCTTGTTCGGATTAAACGGAGAATTGTTGTACCCCCGTTACGATCCTGGGGCAGAAGCCGACGGTAACGCCGTATATGTGTTCAATGGTTCGATATTGTCTTATGCACGTGTGAGTAATTCACTGGTCAAAGTTTGTTCTGAAGACTCTGGATAGCTGACTTCTCTTTCTTTAAAAAAGGATTGGTACCGATATGCTGTTCTCAACAACTCCAATTATGATTTCCATGATTTTGGCCGTAGGCAGATTGCCCTCGCAGACAAGATTAATCCTGGAGGGGTTTCCGCCTTTAGTGGTAATTTCGGAGCTTTTAAGGACAGGGGGGGTAAATTCCTTGTGTACCAAGGTCGTAGTGATCAGGTAAGCCTGTCATCAGTTCGGAATCCAACCTTGGCCGTAAAATACGTCCTATTCGCAGCTCGTTCCCGGCGCGAACGCAAAAAGATTGTACAATTTGATATCCAAGACGCTCCGCCTGCCTTCTTTGGATTCATTCTATCGCATCTTTTTTATTCCAGGTATGAATCACTGTTATGGTGGACGAGGCGCGACGAGGTTCGGCCAAGTCAGCAATGGTCTTGGACAGTTACGCCAGGGTCTGTTAACTGTTAATGCGTCCTCGCACAATATTTTACTCGCAATGGTGGACTGGGTTGAGAATGGGATTGCTCCGGACACTATCATCGGCACATCTGCGGCTGGAGTGGAACGAACGCATTGCAAGTACCCACAAAAAAGCCATTGGAATGGAACGGCATTCGTGTGTTAGGTAAGGTACATCTTCTACGTTTTTTATGATTTATTCACACTCAGTATGTTGCACAGACATTGAGCTGCGTCAGCGTAACTTAAGTGGTAAGGCGTCAGTGTTTTCATTCAACCTGAAGCCTGCATCCGACCCTTCACCATCGTTAATATATTTTGGGATTTATATACTGTCGCGATGTACAAGCGTTTTAATTTGATGGCGAAGGGCCCGCTGTACTTGCTCGATCTCCGATTTCAGAAAGTATATATAAAAGGCTCTGCCAGCCCAGGATTTGTGCTTTTGCGAGTCGATCTGCGAAGCCGTGGTTGGGTGCTTTTGGAATCAGTGCTATAAATTGCCCCACGGTGCCGAACATTCCCTATCATTTATTATATTTGCATATAACATATATGCACAGGCAGACGTGGGACAGCGTTTGGACACAGATCGCGTGGTGGTATGAGGGACCTGAAAGAATTTACGTCAGACTGAGGACTCGCAACCGGTATGTATTACAGTGGGTTATAATAGACGGTTTCTCAGGATAGGTCAGAAAGATGTTAATCATCAATGTTCCATCCATGCTAAAACCCTCCTTGCCGTCGCTCGTCACTCTTGCCATTGCTCGCAGTGATATAATGATATTGTATAACAGGTACACATTGGATATAAGAAACATGCTCCTGGATTCGGTTTAATAGTCTACGAATGTCAAGGTGTTCCAACGGATCGATGACTGACCAGGTTTAGCGGTCACTCCACTAACATTCCAAAAGTTTTATTTCCCACTTGATCTCGACTGGCCGCGCAATTCCTGGAGCTATTTTATGACAACGCTTTCGCCTTTACACTTCGTCCTCGCAGCTCCGCTGTTCGCTGCTTCATTTGAATTATTTCCCGGGTACAAGCCCTTACAGGCAAAGGGCCAATTGTCGCAGTCTCGGGGACAAATGGAATTGGATATGAAATCCATCAATATCGGGACCCGTTGTTTCCCTTTCATTCCTATACACGCCAATTCCTATTGATATGACTTCTACAGCTCAGACCCCGAGCATATCCCGACAAATTCGTTCGGTGCCAGATCACTCCTGAAGTTGGGAGATGAATGCACGATAACCACAATCGTTTTATTTTGAATACGAAGTACAAGTTCGTGGTTGGCGAAGTGGCCCCGATCTCCGTGTACAGTGACCTACCAAAACAGGTCTGGAAGGCTCTTTTACAGGGGGTTTGTGCTTTTGCGAGATCTAACGTCGATCTGTGGTAGGCGGGGTTGGGCGGGTTACAACTTACACGAGTGAACTGGTTGTATGTTACAGTATTTTTGGCTGCTGTTACTCAATTTCATTCAAAATTTGAGCCTGGACTAAAGCGTATGAACCTGGCCAAGAGTCTCCAAATTATGGAAAAATGCAATCTCGTCCTTCACGGTGCCGAGCATTCCCTATCAGTACTTTGGCATGGAGTCTATATATCAAGGGGAGTGAGTCCAAACGCTTTTTTTTTTCTCACTTGGAAGCTGGAATTCCACTTGATCTTGTCTCACCGCAAATCTTTTGTGTTTATGTTTATCATCTATGCGCCTTCTAATCTTCGCCCTCGCAGCTCCGCTGGTCGGTGCTT
>CEMU01569778.1:0-13720 GCA_900068965.1 Calocybe gambosa | reverse complement strand
TATTTTGGGATTTATATACTGTCGCGATGTGCCATATGTACAAGCGGTTTAATTTGAATACATGGTACAAAATCGTAGTTAGCGAAGGGCCCGCTGTACTTACTTGATCTCCAAGTTCAGAAAGTACCTAAAAGGCTCTGCCAGCCCAGAGTTTGTGCTTTTGCGAGTCGATCTGCGAAGCCGGGGTTGGGTTACAGGAGTTGGATTATTTTGGAATATGCAATCACGTCCCACAGCGCCGAACATTCCCTATCTTTAATATCTTAGCATAGAACCCATATATGTACACAGGCAGACGGGTGACCTCGGGTGACAGTGATCGAACACATGTACAGATCGCGTGGTGGTATGAAAGACCTGAAAATTTTATGACAGACTCAGGACTCGTAAACTGTGGCTTGACCGTGTATCTTAGATAGATATGGATGGGTTAGAAAGATGTTGATCATCGATGCTGAAACCCTCGTTGGCGTCGCTCGTCACTCTTGCCATTGCTCAGAGAGTGATTTTGTACTAATCAGAGGTATGTTTTGATTATAAGAAACATGCTCCTCGATTTAGTTTAATATTCTACGAATGTCAAGGCGACAGCGTTAATGTCCATGACTGATCGGGTTTAGCGGGGAAAAATGCCCACTCCATTAACTATACCAAACAATTTTTTTCCCACTTGGAAGCTGGCATTCCACTTGATCTAGACTCAAAGTTTTTGTGTTTATGCGCCTTTTAATTTTCGCCCTCGCAGCTCCGCTGGTCGGTGCTTTTTTGTCACGGTCCCAGAGATGGGAGAGGTATGGTCGCTTCGAATACAGGAAGAAGGAGAATGGAGTCGACTATGAATTCCGTGAATTTATGATACACAAGATGTTCCTCTTTCATTCCCCTACCACAACAACTCCTATTAATCTGACTTCTACAGGGCGGAAAGGAATGAATTTTACTACTGGAAAACAACCAGGTGCGACTTGACTGATGATGTCTTTGCAACCTGGGAGACATGGATGGATTGTGTGAACAAACCATATCCACAAGGGTTCTATCTTCAATACTTAGTACCCGGTCGCGATGATGTCAGGAGCCGATGTATTCACCCGGTCTACGAGGCCAAAAAATTTCCATTAAATGTATGGATGGCTCTGGGAAATGGGTTAAAGGGTCTATGCTTTCACGAGCGAGTCTACACCAAGAATTGATGACGGAGGAGTCGCTCATGTGTATTATTGTACACAACTGGAGGTTACCCACGACTGCTGAATTCTTCAATTGCACTATTTACTTTGGGCGGGTCGCCTCGGAGAAGGGCGTAGCAAGCTCAAGATACCGTGACAAGTCGAGTCTGAGTCGAAGACAAGGCATTTGGCATTTGCTATAACAGACGATCGATTATAAGTTATCACGAGATTCGGGTGTTTCCGAAGCAACCGTCACCACCGTTACCACATTTCAACTTCAGCGTTCGGGGAACCGTGATGCTTTTTGAGGCTGTATTACTTTGGAAAACTTGTGGACTGCTATTGCTCACCCTCACCTCGTATAGTTTCGCTGAAAGCATCACATCATCCTGTGCAGATCTCAAAACTCGCCTCCATCTTCACAAAACCAGGATTCTATCGGCGACTCATATTTCAGGCCCTGTTAATGTTTCCGCAGCTGGTGTGTGCCAATCTGAGGCGTTGGTATCTACCTCAATCTGCCGAGTCCAATTCGTTACCAAAACTAGCCCTACGTCATCCGTATACGCGGAAGCATGGCTTCCCGTCATATGGCATGGGCGCTTTTTAGTTGTAGGGAATGGGGGCCTAGGAGGATGTGTGTACGTTTGATAACCATTCTCAAGGTACTCTGTGGCTGATTGGCATCATAGGAGTTATGAGGAGCTTGACTATGGATCATCATATCATTTTGCAACTGTGGGAACTAACAACGGACATGACGGAACAAATGGAAGTGTATTTCTCAATCGCCCCGAGGTCATCAATGATTTTGCTTTCCGAGCCATCCATGTAGGGACAGTCATCGGCAAGCAAATCGTGGAAGCTTACTATGGACGTCCACATCACAAGTCCTACTACATTGGCTGCTCAACGGGTGGCAGGCAGGGCGCACAAGCAGCCCTCAAGTTCCCGGAAGACTTTGATGGTATTATCGCTGGAGCGCCGGCAATAGATTGGAACCACCTCCTAGGGTGGAATGGCATGTTGGCGCATTTCATTGGAGCTCCTGACCCCCAGCACAGCACGAGCTTTATCCCTGCGTCTTTATGGAACGTTGTAGCGGCAGAGGTTTTGAATCAGTGCGACGAGCTTGATGATGTCAAAGATGGGATTATCACTGAGCCAGACGCATGTGACTTCCGCCCAGAAGCTATTCAGTGCACTCCACGTGTTACCAAGGACTGTCTCTCAAAAGCGCAGGTCGATGCGCTGCGACAAATCTACCAGCCCTTGTTTGGTTTGAAGGGAGAGTTGCTATTTCCTCGCTATGACCCTGGCACAGAAGCCGATGGCAATGCTATGGCCGTATTCAATGGCTCGGTTGTCTCGTATACCCGTGTAAGTATTAATGCAGACTTTGAGCCGTAACTTCATCTTATCCTTCTCAAGGACTGGTTCCGATATGTTGTTCTTAAAGACCCCAGCTATAACTTTAGTGACTTTGGCCGTCAACATATCTATCTTGCAGAACGCATTAATGCTGGAGGAATATCTACATTTACCGGCGATTTCTCTGCGTTTGAGAAGAGAGGAGGCAAATTTCTTACATACCATGGTCGCAGGGACGAGGTAAGTCTCTGACAGTTCTTTGACAATGAGAAACCTGTTCATACATTACCACTCCCTCCCAGCTCATTCCTTCCGGAAGTTCAAAACGATTGTACAATTTGATATCCAAAACACTCCATATGCCATCTTTGGATTCATTCTATCGGCTTTTTCTGATACCCGGCATGAACCACTGTTATAACGGACCAGGCGCAACGGCGTTTGGCCAAGGAAAATTTGCATTACCAACAACCACCGCTAACTCATCTTCGCATAACATTCTGCTTGCGATTGTGGACTGGGTTGAAAGCGGAGTTGCTCCAGATATCATCGTTGGGACGTCGGAAAGTGGAGAAGAGAGGGTACATTGTCGGTACCCTCAGCGAAGCGTTTGGAATGGAACGGCGTTTGTGTGTCACAGGTAAGGGCACGAGTTCTTCAATTTTTGTTCCACTTTTGCAATACTGATCAAGGCTGAAATATAGAAACTTGGCTCCGTTTTTCGATGCTACCACCTTTACCGTAAATGAGAATGTGATGAAGTATTTTTGAATTCCAAGAAATAAGTTCCAATTTAATATCCAAGTGTGTGATGTGTTAAACCCTAGAATCCCAAAAATGCAAGCATAGTTGGTAATGTGATGCAGAGAGCAATATTCAAAGGTGAAAAACTGTCCCCTATGTATATGCCTGAATTACTTGACGTTTGGGCTGGCGGTGCGACTGGCGTCGATCCCGAAGAGGTACTAGGGCTAGCGACAGACGGAGTTGCTGGCCTTGCAGAACTCGTCAAGCTACTCTGTGTCGTCACAGTGCTACTAACAATAGTGCTTGAACTCTTTCCAGTACTAGATGAGGATGCCGCGCTGCTTGTCGAGTTGCTAGTTACAGAAGCGGAAACCCCACCCCCAGGGGGTCCACCGCCTTGTCCTGGGGTAACACTTCCAGCGAACAAAGGTGCACTCTCGAACCTAACGCAATCGGAACTGTGTGGTACCCGCGCTGTGTATGGAATGCTGGCGATGTCGCCTAGGGACTCTGGCGGCTGGGTGTAGGTCTGTACTTTACCTTGAGGATCGGTGTAGACACCGGGGAAGTCCTGATTGTCACCCTTGCATGCTTCAAACACACCCTTTTGGGCATTTGATGGGGCATTGTAGGCGCAGCCGATGCGATCGTAGATATGTTGGCAGAAGTTGGCAGCATTGGGTCGGGCAGGATCGCAAGCTTTAAGACAAAAAGTATTGGACCCCATAAAGCTAGATACGATGTCGCTTGGTGAGGAAGGAAGGAAGTAAAACAAGTTGTTACCCACTTGTGCCATTCGATGACTTGCTTGAAGTCATTCTTGTTGCTGGTATAGGCATTTGAATACATAAGCCCTCCTAGTGGGTTTCCCCTCTATCACTCTACTTCAGCAAAAAGAACTTGTGATGATACGAAGGAAACTCACCTGATCGGCACCGTGGGGATCCATTTCTCCACCAGAGTCGCCATCGGCAATGTTGATCTTGGTTTGATCAACAAAACCAACGACTTGGACATAGTCCGGCGTCTGCATGAATTGTACACCACTTATGGCACCAGGAGGAATGACACGAGTTCCGCGTCCAGGTTTAGTGCACCATGCCACCATTTCGCCCTCAACATCTCCCACCAGAGAGTCTGGGTTTATAGGCGCCCATAGACAGAAGTCTTATCCGTGGATCATTAAAATGACTTGGTACGCAAAAAAAAAAAAAAAGGGCGATTAGCAACATACCATCTATCGAGTTTAGAAACGACGTCTGACAAAGAGAATCTTGGCCTCCGGCGGTTGCGTTGCAGCGGTTTATTCCAACCTGTGTGCCACGTTCGCCAGTGTCCGGGTCTGCTTTGACTGGCTGGAACACGTTGCATTAGACACACATCAAGGTGATGACGCGAGGCGCTACTAACAATTCCATCCGGATACGGAAAGCGCTTGCTAACAAGCGGTTCTTGCGCTAATACGAAGCAAGAAAAGCTGAGCAAGTAATATAGCGTGGTCAGTATTCTTCCTTCGGAACCCATTGTTGAGCTTGAGCAGGGCGCGGTTTACGGGGAAGTTCCCCTTAGAAGGAAGCTCATATATATATATAACCAAGTTCCGTCCAGTCTGATCAAAGATAGATTTCGCTGTACATTGAAGTGAGATGCTGACACGCCGGGGAGTAATCGGCAAGTTGTGTCCACAATTCGCGGGATGAAACGTCCGGAAATGTATCATCACAGTTTGAACTGTTCGGTCATATGACCACTACTAGCAGAACATGGTACTATCATACGATGTAAAATCAGTTGCTTGAACTTACATCTTCGAAAGGGATGAGCATAGTGGTTGCATCTGATACCTATCAAAAAACTGCGCAAGAGATTTCATCGCCATTTCAGATTTCCCCTTGATATCAAAGCAGATTCGCATAACATCCTTGAGTACATCATATCTATCGAGATAATACAGAATCAGAAATCGTCTCCTTCATCCCAATCAACATTCTCCAGGGCGGCCTCCCCCTCATCATACAATTTATCAAGTCCTGTGAGCTTAGGCAAATATTCCGCATCGTTGAAAGCTTTCAGCATCATCTCAAAGCCTTCCTTCTCATATGCCCTCAGAACCTGTATCATTCAGCCTATAGCTCTGGGAACGGGGGGGGGATGTGACATACGGTCTCGCTGCAACCAGTGCATCTATCATACGCAGCGCCTACGATAGGAACATTCCGGAATTGTGCGAGGAAGCCCCTCAGTTGATGTGGGACATGGCCGAGAACGCTCCCGGTACCTTCATCACTGGCAGCATTCGGGTTTTGATTAGCTGGAGGGGCAGCTGCGTGAAGTCTGAGATACAAATGTGGATGAGATGCTGTTATGCTAATTAAAAGTGTACCACTCAACCCATCTGGGTGTTGTAATAACGACGCGAGCAGCTCAACCGCTGTGGAGGCTGCGATGGGAGCCAAACCAGGTCGCGTCACAGTGCACATTTGGTCCAATGTCCGATCAGTTAGCGACTATGGTTACTTGTGATCCAAAACTCTACGAACTGATGAAACGAGATATGAAACGTACGTCCGAAGGGGCCACTATATCGTTGCAGTAATAACAGCCGAGGCGCACACCATTTGGGGGAACTGAGCTAGCACGCGCACCATGACGCATCACTAGGTATGTATCAAACCCAAGGGCGGCATTGAGCACGATCTTTCGTCATCATCAGCGAATCCACGGTTGTATGAGTTACAGGATGAGCATTTGAGCACCTTGCCTTTGGCTGCACCAATAACAGTAGGGAGCCATCTACTTTCACGGGAGTCCATAAGGAGGAAGACGGCATCATGTTCGTCGATGAGTCTTTCCAGCTTTGCTACATCCGCTTTTGTTTGAGCGATAGACGTCGTGGGTACTGGATGCCCGGGCATCGGGATAGACATCGAGTGCCCAGTTGCATTCTTGTGTTCCCATAAGCATGAAGAATGGGATTCGAACAAATATACATACGATACCCGGGTATATTTTCTTTAGCCGTGCGGCGGCGCATTCAGCCTTGGGTTTTCCTCCGTCGAGACAGTCTTCAAATTCGAAAAGAGGTTGCCGAACGGGGTTGGAAAACGAAACACGAGCTGAATCTATAAATGTGATTGTTCGCACACCCCAGCCCTATCTCAAAAGGGATTAACAATGGAACCAAACCAACAACTACAAAGATATACCATCAAAGTCCTCGCGACGTAACACCCAAGTGTTCCAGCACCAAGAAGCAGACATTTCGTCTCTGATATTTTGTCGAGATTGAGAGAAGGTAGTATACGCCATCGCATCAGCTTCAGATTCAGGTCTACGGCTTGGTTGGCGAGTCTAACAAAACGGGTGAGCACTTTACCGCGTCACGCGTCAAAAGAGGTCAGTACCTTTCTGGATCCATCATTGGTGCCAAATCCGCAACACGCGGGCCTAGCTTCCCTTGTGGGTTCTTCTCCCAGCCAACGGCGTTGGGGCGTTCATTATCCTTCGAAGGTACACCACCTATTTCAAGCACCCCAAAACGGCTCTTCCAAGTTGATACAGGAATTTCGGCATCACGCCAACAAAGGATGCGAATCGTTGATGTGGTTTCAGGGTACAAAGCCCGGAGATACGCTAGTAGATTACGCAAGGGCCATCCCGGGTTAGTGGGATGAGCAGATGGGTCTACGAAGGCTATCGTTTGTGATGAAGGGGGTGTTGACGCGAAAAATGTAGGATAGTCTTCGACGTGTGATACCTTTCCGTCTTCTCGAGCAAGGAAGTAGGGTAAAGGGGGAGAATAGGATTGTAGCTGATTCAAGATCGATGAGAGCTGTAGAACGGTTCAGCACGCGAAGCCGGTTGATTGGGATTCCAACACAACGCACAGTTTCAGCTGAGAATTCACCGGTAGCATCGATCCACCCTTTATCTCCTATTTCCCATGCGGGTTTTGATACAAAAGCAGGGAATGCAAACCAATAGTAGTACTTGTATTTCTTCAGATCGGCGAAGGTGATTACAAGAAAATGATTAAGAAGGCTGGTGTCGCGGGTTTCTAGAATACGTTCCCATATCTAATGTGTTCAGTAAGATCTATGTACAATACAACTCAAACGTACCTTGACAGCCTCTTCGTTGAATAAAGCCGTCTTGTCTGCATTCTTGAACTCTTCGATAGTATTATAGTTCTTGAAGGTTCCTGCCGCTGCTACCGATCCTGCTGGCGTTCTAATCAAGTCACTAATTTCCAAAATCTTGGAATCGAATATAGACGCACTCGAAGTCCTTCCCGAATGACTCTGAACCTACACTAAGATTGCACGCCAACGCGATCTGCTCGCCAGACTCCCGATCGGTGACTGATCTCCCGACGGAATATGATCCATTGATAGCCAAAGCCTCGTCTGAGAGCTGTAGCACGTCAATTTTCAGATTCGAGAGCTCATGCCAAAATGAGGGGTGAATAAGGGAAGAAAATGGCGCGAATTGAACGATTGGCATGGTTGTCGTTCTTCCCAAGGCGTTGCCTGGTTAGTTCGGCTTAGGGTTGTTTGTAGTTGTTATTTAAGAACCTCTTGTATACAAGCGAGCGAAATTTCCAACCCGACGCTCGTCAGCGTACTTTATTGCATAGCTCGTTGTAAGTGTTTAAACAGAAATCCAGCTAGAAAAGTGTTAAGGCTGCTACAGAACTGCTCAGTTAGGATATCTAGTAACGGTTGAGCGCTCTATAATGTATATTTGGAACTCGGCGACAAACCCCTTTGTAAATACGGTCGATCATCCAGCCCTTCTCAGACTCATGGATGAATGGACAACGATACGAACTGTACAGATCAATCGCGACATTTCTTACCTTTGCCTCAAGCTCGTGATTCCTGCTCTCCATCAAACGCATGATCCCTATCAGTTATCCAACAATTCCATTTGGTCATAAAATCGAGGCTAGCGATAGAGCTATGGCAAGCTGCAACGTAAGATAGTGCTATATTTACCGATACTTACGTCCGAGTTAGCTAGACAGGTGTTTAGCTGCATGGCGTCGAGCGCTCATCGGCGCGATTCCTCCAAAATGCTCGCCTTGGCCGATGCTGCGTTGTCGGCTAGTCAGCTGGACAGGCACCCGTACTTCAGGGATGGTAGCTTGAGGGAAGATAACTACACCTGTTGGTCAGCACCGGGTCTTTACTAGACGCTTAGCGAGCCATGGAGGTGAGTATTTAAAGCTCTACTTCTACCCATAGTTTCCCATCGGTCTGAGCCCAACCACAAAAGTGCCAATCTCGATGCTCGTCAGCATTGCAATCGCTCTTAGCCTTGCCATCGCGGCTTTAGCTCAGGCTAATACCAGCTTGACCGTTTCGACCCAGCAAGGTAACGTTGTTGGCACTTTCGTCACTCCCACAGTACGGCAATTCCTGGGCATTCCTTACGCGGTCGCAAATCGCTGGGAGGCTCCACAGCTACCTCCAAACCGCACTCAAGCATTTTCAGCTACTGGTTTCAGCAATGCATGCCCACAAGCGTCGACAAACTTCTTTGTTGAGTTCGAGCGACTCTCCGGTAAATCAAACGCGGATATCTTCCCCCCACAATCGGAGCAGTGCTTGACGGTCAATGTTTGGGCTCCATCTGTCACAAGGAAACAACAGACGGCGGTTATGCTATGGATTCACGGTGGCGGGCTTTTAGTGGGCTCGGTCAGGACCCGATCTCACTCATCTATACTGGTGTCTTATTGAGTAATGTCTTCATTAGAGCAGGGTCTCGTTTTATAACGGGAAGAATATGGTCCGAGATAATGACGATATCATCGTTGTCTCGTTCAACTATCGTCTGAATATCTTCGGCTTTCCTGGTGCTCCACCGCTTTCCAGCACCACGCAGTCGCAGAACTTCGGTCTTCTTGATATAGATGCTGCTGTTCAATGGGTGTATAACAATATAGCGGCATTTGGTGGCGATCGTGAACGCATTGTGCTGTTTGGAGAAAGCGCGGGGGGTGTAGCTATCGATGCCTACACGTTTGCGCATCCACAAGATACGAAAGTCAAAGGTATTGGAACGCCTTGTTTCCGTTTATGGCACAAACACTCATTCCCTAATAGGCGTGATCCAACAATCAGGAAGGTATGTTTGTTTCTGGCCCGCCGTTGGTTCCAGACGCTCAAAACCGTGCGTCACATCTCAGCGTCGACCTTATATCTGGTTCTTTCCATCCGCTCGATCCGACTGCGTGGAACACCGTCGCAAACATAGTTGGCTGTGGAAGTGGTGGCTACATTTCTTTCAGTGTTGCTTCTCTTACTGACAACGAAACAAGCTACTGGTGCAGCTCAATTAAACTGCATGAAACAGGTATCTCTCGAACAACTGGAAGACACGGTGGTCAGCACTAACGGCAACTTCGTCCCCATTATTGACGGTAATTCTATCAAAACCTCGGATTCGTAGCAGTTCACCTCAATCCCTACTTTTTCCCCCCAGAAATCACCACTTTTTCTGACATGGTATCTCGTTCAGCGTCTGGTAACTTCTTGCGTGTCCCGCTTTTAGGAGGAACCAATCAACATGAAGGGGATATTGTTCTCATCGCATCTCAGACCGCTCTCACTGGAGAGGTAATTCCGGGCTTAACCGAAATCCTGTCAGACCTTTCCACTCAAGTTTGTCTATCGCTCTCGATTAAGCGAATACACTGCTTACCGTGAGCATTTTTAGATCGCATGGACTTGCCCTTTCTCACAGACAGCTGCGGACCGAGTGAAAGCTGGAGTACCCACCTGGAGGTATCAATATCAAGGTACATGATTCTTGACTCCTACTAGGTTGCCGGGGGCATACTCACATATTTCTCAGCCGTCTTCCCTGACATCTCCCGGCGTCCCGACATGCGTGCCTTTCACACTGCGGAGATCCCTATGGTATTTGGAACATACGATCAAGTTCCAAATCCAGCGCCTACCACCAACGAAATCAATTTCTCCAAATACGTCCAACGCGCTTGGGTTGCGTTTGCGCGCAATCCCACGAACGGGTTGACCAACTATGGATGGCCTAGGTACTCGCCTGGTACAACTACGCTTGCGCAGCTGGGCAACTTTTTCAATCTGACTAGCACCGTTTTAACTAAAGCTCAATTAACGGACTTTACGTGTAGTTCTTTCCAGACGTTAGTGTCGGCGAATGAGGAGTTGACGGCTTTGCTTCCGCATCCGTAACTTGCGCGTTGCCGGGTGGTAACAAATTAATATCAGGGTTTGCATTTGTAGTTTATATTCGAAACGATGATGGTTTTTCTTTTGCTGAATTATTTCTTCAATTGCACGAGTTGCTATATGCCTCAGACGGTAGTGGATCATCGATCAGCTTGAGTCCCCTGAGTCTGCGCGCCGACCAAGTCATTGCATGGTGAGTATGACATCCACGCCCAGAAGTTTTGCCGCGTCTGTGAAAAGGTAGACAACCCCCAGTTAGTACGCAAGGTTGTGTTTGATCTTGGATGATCTTGGCAATCCAACTCTCTCTCACTTGAAAGCTGGCATTCCACTTGACTTTGATTCCCGGTTTATCCTTTTATCATATATGCGCCTTTTCTTCTTCGTCCTGCTGCTCTCAATCCCGTATAAGGTCTATCAGGGATTGGGCCACTTGTCACGGTAGGCGTGGGTGCAATAAAAATCGTATGGTCCCTTTGATTGTAGGAAGCGTATGAGTATTTCAACCGGATCCGTAGTTTCCCTTCCATCCCTATCCACATCAACTCCTACTAATATGGCTTCTACAGGAAACGACGAGAGAGTCTGGAACTTAATGCTATCTCGATCCTGACATCATTGTAATCTGGAAGACGGGATGCGCAAGGTGTACAAGCGTTCTATTTTGCACGACCAACCAAATCACTGGTGTGTCGACCCACTCTTCATATTCAATCAGTAGGGTTTTATATGGATGATGCAGATGAGTTGCGCAATGATGCCTGAATACATCTATTGGGACTCCAACGCAAATACTTGTTGCATTGCGTTCAATCGATGAAACTCGGCGCTGCATTTGTGGTTCGAATCTTTTTTATTATTATAGCCAGCATCGAATGTTGTGATTAGGATTAGGTATACACTCTTATTGCTATATAACTTGGTACCAACAGCGCGGATGGCTTGCCTGCTCAAATTCTACGCCTCACCTCTTGCAAACTGACTTGACTCTATTGATATGGATGGGTTATAATCATTTCTGTCTAGTGGCGAAGCTTCTGATGGTTTCATTCATATGTTTGGCAATGGACCCAGAGTCTTCCAAAATAAAGGCTGACATCTAGCCTCCTGCCCCATAAGCGAACTCAGGATCGTAGTCTCTATCATGTAAGCTGTGTGTACAGGAACTAGGTCAATGAAGCATGTCGAAATAAATGAGGACACTCACTTTATGAAAAACTGGGTTGTCATCCACAGGGGACGGCGAAAGCAAATTCCCCACTCAGATGGGTCAAGATTTTCCACACCCCAACACGCCCCAGTATGTCCGTTCGGACCAAACCCTTCTTTACGAAAGAAAGAGTACAAGTGAGCGTTATCTGAACTCTTTTGATTGGTACAATCCTCCCCTGTTGTGAAGGAAGCTGTGATTTGCTCCCAAAGTTGACACCCGGTGGTTACAACACTAGAAGCCATGTCCGACAGGGGCCTACTACATATAAATAAAAGGGGACGAACTCGAAGTAAGCATCTGGATCAAGCGAGAAATCATATCTCGCGGTTAGATCGTTCCAGTCGTAATAAAAGGATCCTCCAAACAGCCCATGTTTATGGAAGACGTCGTATGCAGTCACCATCGTTGTCCATTCATGAGCCGGAGGAGACAGATTGGGCTCTGAGTAAGTCGCAGCAACGGCCAGCGAAGTTGCAAAGGCGAGGGTTGAAAGGCGCATATAGTCAATAAAAGAGGTGGTCATCGTCAAGTTGGAAGCAGTTTGCAAGCCCGGTCCAAGTCGAGACTTTTGATATGAATGGGATTACCGATTAGTATCGTGGATCACAATTTAATAGCCTGTAACTACGGACACTGTTCGGTAGATTTGCGAAGGCCCTGGATACTTACAGAAGGTGGTCTGGATGAGCGTCAAGGTCGTTACTATCAGATGTAGCGATTTGTGACACCGTCCCCATGCCGATTTGCTATATTTCTTTAAAGAGGCTTTGGAATTGAGAGCTTTTGCCAGCTCTTCACTGACTTGGTTGGCTCCCGTTACAATGTGCCTTCTGAAGTTGTTCCTCAGATTGACATTTGCACCTGCCATCGCCGGGGGGTAGGGATGTTTTCA
Source organism: Calocybe gambosa (assembly GCA_900068965.1). Lineage (NCBI taxonomy): Eukaryota > Fungi > Basidiomycota > Agaricomycetes > Agaricales > Lyophyllaceae > Calocybe > Calocybe gambosa. The sequence goes on along the minus strand of CEMU01569778.1, from coordinate 1,105 downwards.
TGACTCTACGGTGTTGACGAGGAACGACAAGATATTTTTTGACATGGAAAGAAATACATCACTGATCCAGATTTATATGCCAGTCTTCACGATTTCAACCGCCTTTGTTTATTTCCCTGTCTCACCTTCGACATCCATTATATACGCTCGTGAACCTTGTATCTAGTTCCTAGTTGAATCAACACATATTCTTCGATCATAGTCTCTGTCTCACTTAAGCTTTCTGCTCATAACAATATTCCGTTATCAAACACAGCATCGCATCTGTCCGGATCATCTGGTCTAGAATCTGCAACTTAAAAGGGATATCGAACGGCTTCCGATCCATCATTATCCCATCGACTATATGCGCCTTTCAGCTCTCACGTTCGCAGTTTCGCTGGCCGTTGCTGCAACGGCCTCCTCCCGGCAACAGTCTCCCAAGCATCCACCATTACGCCGCATATTCGGTGAATATGGGAAAGCAGGATGGGATTTTGTGTACAAATGGAATGGCGACGCCCAGAAATACGATTTCGATTATAATTATGACGACATCGACCTAATGTTGCTTCCTTTCATTTCTATAAAGGCTCCGTTGACACAACTTGTAGGGTAACAATTCTCGGATGCCAGATTGCTCCAGGCATGAAGCCTTTCTTTTCAACAAGGAAGTATTGTTTTGACCCAAACACTGATGAGAGGACCTCCGTTTATACGTTCTATCGCATGCTAAGCCAAGATGACTATGCCGTGCTCTACGAATTAGAGTGGTGGCAAACGACGTCCCTCCCTCCTTGGCCGGAAGGGTGGTGTGATCGGGTATTTGATGAAAATGAGGATGGCTGGTCGCCACAAGACCTTGGTATTTGCTTTAGGCGTCCCATTGGGTATGAAAACGACATTATCGAAATGTGGGTGTTCTCATTTACCTCAATATATGCTCTCTAACTCTTCTCGACGTGGTATTCACTCATATGAAGCCAAGCCAGACGAAGACCAGGTTAAGCCTACACTTGAAAGTATAATACGCTGGTGGGAGTGTAGGAAGGGGACGCATATAAAAATGGAGTACATAGGACTTGTAAACAGTAGTTTAGTGGTTATCATCTCGTGCTCAAATCGC
>CEMU01569773.1:12741-26112 GCA_900068965.1 Calocybe gambosa | reverse complement strand
CTTCCATTTCCGAGTACGTATGGTTGACGCTCATGTAACCTACCTCTAGTATCCGAGCGCGCTGGAAGACATAACGTGCTTCTAGAAGATGAGGACGAGTGCTGAGTGCCGAGTGTCCAAGCTGGACGGCCAAGTCGGGGCTCAAGGAGCAGTAGGCAAAAGGCGTTAAACTTTACCAGTAAATAATATGTGTGAGAAAAAAAAAACGTTTCTCTGGTCCCTTTACTTTGTCATGTACTGTGGCTTGATTCCAAGTATAGCCTTCTTCGTAACTCGCCACGGTATTCTCCAGGTAATGAAGAAGACGAGAAAATATCGTCACGATTTCCATGGAAAGAAAAAGTTCCCGAGTCACAACTATTATCACTTGGTTATTATCTATTCGCTTCGGTGGAATGTTACCGACAAGGGCTCCATTTCGCTTGCCATTCGCTCGATTGCAACTGTTTCTATACACCCTTGACACTTCTGGACAAGAACGTTTTCTTTGACTTGGATAATATAACACCCCCCACCCCACCCCACCCCCCGGGGTTATGCTTCTTGCTTCCTTTCTCTTTTCGTCACCCGGTGGCTGCCTCGTCCGAGCACGACCCATACGGTGAGCGTGTGGCGGACACAGGTTTATGGTAGTTTCTTTTTTTGCGTAATATTAGCTTACGAATCCCGCGAAGGATCGTGCCAACCAGAAAAGTGACAAAAGTCAACGTTAAGGATGTAAGTACCCCTCCTGCTGAGGACGTTTGACATATACGTTTTTCATTTTGACAGTAATAGTAACCAGCCCCCCGGCTGGATGATCCGTAACGCATCTATGTTCTCTTTCACAGCTCTTTTTCCATCCCCCCCTCCCCCGCAATGTTTATTGTTTCCCCAAGAGGCAATACAATAAACTACAAAAGGTGTGAGTAACTTTAAATTCGTCTAGCAATTGTAATCCCGCTTTTAAAAAAGCTTTGCGGCGATACTATGATGCGTTAAGCGTTAAATTCAGCGATCGTACTCGTATTTGGATACAGCTGCATAAAGTAGGTCAGGGACAGGGAAGCATTTCAAGTGGCAATTCTTACATGTGGTGCGTACAGTACTAGGACGTCAGAAGACCCCCCCCCCAAAGCGTTTATCTGACAACCACTGTCGGCTGACGAATTAAAAAAGCTTTTGACATGAGTCGCGATCCGTCAAGCGTTATAACATAGCTACTCCAGACGACTCGAGCCGGGAACAAATAGAGCAGAAAATTTCTCATTTTTGAAATCATGCGGCTTTTTGTTTGTGTTATTCTCCTCCCCGGCAACGTATAAAGATGCTTAGCAAGCTAAAGGGGGTAAAAGTACTAAAGCCATAAGGTATCTATATCTGGGCCGGCGCTGTTTGCTTCCGTATATATACAGCTGGCTTCTTTAACACAGGCGAGCGGGCGGGGGTGGGTGAGAGCAATGCCGTCATCCGTTTTGGAATTATCGTACCTGGTTGACGGAACGCGCGCATTCGACGCTCGACGCCCTCCTTCTTCCATTCGAATATCGTAAACCTGAAAATGGTTATGGGAGAAGGTACACCGCCCTCTATAATTATCACCATATCAAGATGGACTGCCCTGGCGCTCTTCCTCATGGGCGTTGTATTTAAATTAGGGAGAGTGTTTAGGTAAGTGGAGAAAAAAGTCGAATCGGCGGTACTTGGGCCGTCGTTTTTTTCTTGGAATCTCGTGCTCTTCCCCCCTCTTCAATTTTTTTTTTGACACGCTCTGAGTCTCTACGCGATCGCTCATGCGACCGGACCCCCTGACTCCTCTCACGATCTGGCCTAGACGGCATTGTGCAACTTCTTGATGGGGGAATTTATATTCTGTCAAGTAAATGGCGGGATGGAGATAAGTACCCGTAATGTGCCCCAATAGGTTAAAGAGGCGCGTTCAATCGGTAGTTAATTATACCGCCGGAGGCCATGTGTAACGTTGTCTAGAGCTGGAGCCGTATCTATACTTCTACAAGGCAAATAGTGCAGCATGCTGTGGGATACTGCCATGCTTCTCTCCCCATTCTACGGCTATTGAAGGGATGTCTACGAGCTATTATTATTATCTTTGGTATCCACGTTTGACAATGAGAGAATGTAGCTCTAACTGAATTCAACCTTCTACGGCGGCTGCTGAACTATATTTTGCCCATGGCTGTTTCCGATACACATTCATGCGTTTGTGCGATAATCGCAAGCAATAAGCAATTATATTGCTTCGTCAAAAAAGGCGTACCGGAACCAACTGAGGTCACCGATTATGTCAAAAAAGTCCATATTTGTTTTGTCTTTTTAATTTGCGAATACCGCAAGCCCCGTGGGATTCAGCCAAGAGAAACAGAATTTTCAGTAATGCTGCTAGAAGCTTGTATTCGGGTGGAGCTGGTTCATGCAAACCTCTGATTCTAGCATGTTGAGTCACGGTCATTTCGTTTAAACTCTATTTGAGTGATAATTGCTAGTGTCTGTTGAATATGCAGACAGAGGCGGAGATAAGACAGCTGTTCAAAAGGCATATGTCATCACCTATTTGGCAGGGTCGCACACATCTTCCCAGAGAAAGTCTGACACTGATATATATGGAAGGAAGTCGCCGGGGAATTGCAGGTCACCTGGACCTGGACCTTGGGCGTCGAATGGTCGGGTGTTCGAGTGGTTAAAACGAGAAGGCGGTATTTATCGCGACCCGTTGATTTGCAAAAAAATCTGGTCCCTGAACTTGTGGCTATGGCTTTCTAGATAAGTTGGCGTTGGGTTATTTTGTAGATATCCCGAGTGGTGGAGGGACAAAGCCCCAATAGTAACGGAGCCAGTCAAAGCAAAGTGCTTCTTCCAGGGACGTTTCAATCCAGCAGAACCCAAAAATCCATGTTTGGTATACCAGATATAATTTACCAGGGGCGAGATCTGGTCTGTTCAGTGGAGATGGCTTCGGGCAATGCCGCGACGTTAGAAGCCAGTGTGTGCATAAGTACCTAGGACCATATTGAATGTTGGGATCAAGGTCAACGTAATGTCATACCCACGAGACTTGTCGAGAAAGGTATTGAGTGCATATACCTTGTTCCGTCCCCACAACGCGCTTTGGACGGGTCTCTCGGCTCGCCACCGTCATGTCCAAGTCAACGCAAAAGCAACATTCTTTCAGTCTGTAGCCGTTAAACGCCAATGCGGAGTTTCTATGGAGGGACCAAAGAAAAGCAGGAGGACCAAAAAAAAAAACTCTCCCACTCGTGTCAAGAGAACGGCATGTCGGCCGTGTTATGTTTTGAGCTTTGTCTAAAGCTGTTTGGAAACGATAAACGTGCAGCGGGTGACATGTATAGAATTCAACCAACTTCCTGAACGGTTCTGTGTGGTTTGAGCCGAGCTTACCGCAAGGGCGAATACAGGGGAAATTACTGTAATGGAACGGGAGATTTTTGGGGTTATAGACTAGCCTCGGGACTTTTCTATGACTGGTGCAGGTTCGAGATTCTTTGAATGGTAGAGTTAAGATGCCGCCGTTTGTAACTTACAATAAAAACGAGAATTATGGCATAGTTCCAGCTTTGGCTATGACATTTATGTGGGCCTCGAGGCCAAGGTGGCTGAGTTGTTGTCAGCAGCTGAATTAATTTGGCTTAGATCATCGCCTCGGGACGATATTCCCACACTTTCCCTTTGCACTCCCCCCTCTCCGACAAAGGCTAGCCAGTTGGCCGCATGTCTTTTGAAAATGCTTCCGTCACGAAGGGTAATCCAGCAATTGACTTGCCTTTTGAAAAAAACATATCCAACTGTCAAATTTCTAGGGCTTATGGTGGGCTACGGCCTCACATCTATTCTAGCGGGCTTGTTCGACGTGAAACACTACCTGCACCTACAGGCATGTGCCCACTAGGCTATTGAATTCAGTTTGGAGCTAATTCGCACTTTAGTTGGTCCCACACCTGTCTCGTCATCATCAGGTAGAGTTTGGCTAATTTCTATATTCGTCGGCGTGACCAGCCTGAAGTAGATCATACCAGTACTGGAGGCTGGGTCTCCATCATGTCGCATTCTCAAATTCGAGTGACCTTTTTGTTGCGGAAATCATTCTTTACAACACCGCCGTGCACGTCGAACGCCAGTTTGGAAGTATCAAATTTGCAGTGAGTGTTTTTACCTCTCTTCATCATCATCGGGAACGAAGCCAATTCAACAGTCTTTTGCATTGGTAACCACCATCCTGGTAACAATATCGGAGTTTCTATCTTTGATGATCTTCAACCGAGTTGGTCTCAACCACATCGCATCAGGACCCTCAGCACTTGTTTTTAGCATCTTGTACCAATATTCTAGAATCGTACCCTCGGCATACAATTACCGAATATTTGGTATATCTCTCAACAACAAAAGCTTGATATATTTACTGGCTATACAGGTTGGTTGTACCTTACGACACAAGTATAGAAATCATTGTTAACGTGAACTCGGCCTCATTTTTTAGATGGCAATCAGTCGCTTCCCCAGTTCTGGGGCTGTAGCCATTATTGGTGTCCTAGTGGGACAACTATATCGTTCGGACCTGGCAAATTTAAAATCTTATCGAATTTCTCCTGCTGTGGTCAGCTTTGCGGTTCGATTTTTCCTGCCATTGATAGGATCTTTGCGCCCTCCTCGTCGATCGAACCGTGCCCTCCCAGACGAATCCAGGTCATCATCTTCGAACCAAAATCTTCCTCCACCCGGGATGCCCACCCTTGATGAGGTGATCACAACAGCGCGGCGTTCACCCCAAGCCGCGATACCTCGACATCGTGACCCCACCGATACTGATTCTACCGCCCAGAACTCAGGCACGGGCTCAGTGATGAGGGAGTGGGTAAATGAATTAACGGGTCGCGGCGAGAATGCTTCAGGTGGTATTAGGGTGCCATCAGAGGCAGAAATAACTCAATTAACTGCTATGTTTCCGGATGTCCAACGCGAGGTTGTTGTTGGAGCACTGCAACGCAGGTGAGTTTAGCCTTTTTTGAATCGCATAGCGGTTCTCTCAGAAACAATGCGTCTGGTGACCACAGCCCAAACATCGAAGCAGCTGTCGAGACATTACTCAGCTCTCAAACTTGAATAGACAGATACGTCGTGGGTATGGCGAAGGCGATTGAATGCAAGGTTATGTAAATGCTTGACTCGATACGTATCACTATCAAGGGTTAATAGATGAGTTTCAGTTCTCGACAGTATCAGTCAGATGTTGGCAGTGGTCATGGGACTTTTTATTCATCATCTTCAGAAATTTCGCCCTCTTGTCCTTCTTCGTCGTCGCCTGTGAAAGTTGCTAGAGGCACAGAGTAAAGACGGATCACGGGCTAGAAAACAAGAGTTTCATGGTCAGAGGAATGAAACGCAGGGCATAAATGCGGTCACGCAGAGTGTGAAAACCTTACTTTGTTTGGATCTTTCACTAGAACATACTTGCCCTCAGGCATTTTCATGCACATATCTGTCACTGTTCGAACGATGCCCCATCCATTAGCCAAGGAAACGTTCAGCTGAGCAGCAAAATCAGTTGGGCGTAACGATGCGGTGCTTAGTATGACGTGACGGGTGTTATCGCGAGGGTTAGCTCGCGATATGTAACTATAAAAAGTAATGTCAGCTCAAGTCATATCAACAGGGGTATGCATGTTCAAATTTGGAGTGACAGAGGCAAAAAAAATTCTACGGACCCGATTTTCATCAGTTCGGCTCCTGCAAGAACACTTTGTACGGCCCATTTGGCAAGTTTGCAGCTGTTGTTTTTCATTTCCGTAGCAACGACAGCACCCCGCTGGGAATCAAGCTTTGAGCGCCAATCAGGAGCTCCGCCGGCACCTTGAGCCCGAGGGTCGAATTCATTGAGGGCCCGTATAGTGACCAAGCCCTGGCCATCGCGAGGATTACCCTGTCCAGGTGTGTACGCGTCTACCTCAGTCCGTATGCAGATTTTTATGTCCTCGTCCTCGGTGATACCAAGGTCAAAGAGTCTGTATCGGTATCCGCACGACGCCAAAGGCTCCGTTTCTTCTTGTCCATAGAATGGATTTGCGTGTGCAAAATCAACCGTAGGGGGGGGAGGGTTTTCGATGACGGATTGAAATCCAAAGTTTTGGTTGATGTATGTAGCTTCCAATGAAAGGGAGGTCGCAGAATTTATCGAGGGAGTTTCTGGTGCTGCTGTCTTCTCGTTCGGATTGTTTGGATTAGGAGGCGTGGGGTCTTGGGGTGGGTCAGCCGCGTTTTCGTTGACGGTGACTGTATCAAATGGACCACCGTCTCTCTTGTCGAAAAATAGGTTATTGCCCTCTCGGATGATAACGATATCCCACGGGTAAACGGAACGTGGGGCGCACATTAACACGCTTAGAATAACATCCGTGGTATACACCTTGGCAACGTTTTGCCTAGAGAGCTGGATGTGTGTTAGCAAAATACTAGATAATCAAGATCATATGAATACCTCTTGGATAACTGGGTCATCAGAGGTAGTAGTGTTGTACTTGATGCGGTCTACTAACTGAAGAGGTCGTTCAGTTTTTGTTGTGACACGGTCATACGATTTATCGTAAGGGGATAATCGACCATACGATTCTCTATGTGGTAAATGAGTATAACATCTGTTTTAAAATCGGTCGTACCAACAATTCTTCAGGTTCGTCAACTTCAAGACGAAGCTTGGCCAATCGATGAAATTCAATTTCTTCTAGCATAGACCATTGAGAGGATATGACTACGGATGACTCGCGTGTGCGGTTATTCTGCCAAAAAAAATTAACAAAGAAATAGATCTAACGAGCACCAGGATTTACCTTTTCCCAGTCCCTCCAGCCTCGTCTTCCTCCACGCTGGTTTTGATTACCGCGACCTGCGGGACCACCACGACCCCCTCTTGTAGCACCCCTTGAGTTATAGCTAGCTCCTCCCCTCGATGATCCTCTTCCACGAGTAAATGCACCGCCTCTACGAGGTGGAGCAGTTTTGTTATCAACGAGAGAGAACGACGATTCGTCCTCAACATGGAAGTAGGCAAACGCGCTTGCGGTTCCGCTACCAAATGCTTGGTTGCGGTCTGCTCTGCGGCCTCCAGGACCACCGCGAGTATTTGTCGCCTGAGACGTACCAGTCGCAGTTTGGCGACTATCAGACGAGAAGTCATTCCAATCTGCGAATCGACCAAGCTTGTCAGATTTGGAGTATGGCGCATAAGGTATATCTTTGAACTTGAAATCGGGCGGATGTGATGAGGATGGGCCCCATCCGCCATCCGGGCTATCATTGATAGGTGGTAGTGTGAAGGAGACCATTTTAAGTGGCTATGAGAGCCAAGTCAAAATTTTTGTGTATCCTATCGTGGGAAACCTTGTCGTGACTTTACACAACGTCCATGAAGTGAGCTCGTCTTGCATGAAAACTGAAAAGATCGCGCTGACTCTATTGTAATATTCACTAGTGTCGTTAAAGAAATCGATAGAATTAATCAGCTCGAACTCGATCTAGGTGTCAAGGGGGCGTCATGGCACGACGAGTACAAGGACTCAGCGTACATCTTCGTTGGTGGACTACATTATGACCTCACGGAAGGAGATGTCATTACAATCTTCTCTCAGTGAAAATAACTTCAACTTTTACTTTGGTCTTTGAGCTCATCGTATCGTAGGTATGGTGAGGTTATGGACTGTAACCTACCTCGTGATAAAGAGACAGGTAAAACCAAAGGTTTTGGCTTTTTGATGTATGAGGATCAACGGTCCACCATCCTTGCTGTTGATAACCTCAATGGTGCCAAGGTATTGGAGAAAACTTTGCGCGTGGATCACGTAAAGAATTATAAGCAGCCCAAAGTCAAAAATGAAGAGGGAGAATGGGTTGAACCTGAGGATCAAAGTCTCAATGCAAAGCCCGAGTTAATCATAGGTGCGCATTTCTTATAACTTGTCCTTTTGATCTTGAGTATTCAAGTGTGCACCACTTCAGACGGCGAACCTGAGTCAGATTCATCCGACTCGTCGTCACCTCCCATAGATCCTGAAGACCCAATGCGAGACTATCTTCTTGAAAAGAGGAGGGAGGAAAAGGCATTGAAGAAGAGGGTCAAGAAATCAAAATCAAAGTCGAAGCATAAGGATGAAACACCGGAAGAACGTCGGGCAAGGAAAGCCAGAAAGAGAGACAAACGAGCTCGAAAAGGAAAATCAGAAGGTGTGAGAGGAGTGGAGCATTTGCTAAGCTCTCTCGGCCGTCGCGGTGATTTGGGAGCTGAGTCCCCCTCCCATCGAAGACGATATCGTTCACGTACTCGCAGTCGATCTCCTGTGGGTGACAGATATCCCAGCCATTCAATGCACGGTAGCTATGATCCAAGCTCTCGTTCCCCAAGTCCTGGGAATGCGGTTGGAGGGCGGCAGAAAGATGACTATGTATTCCGGTCACGCTCGTGAACAGGAAAGTGTACGTTAAAGCTTGCAGGCAGTCTAATCTTACTCTGTGGTTTTATTTGGCCAACTTTTCAATTAGGTGCAACGCTTAATGCGTGGGACCGCACTTCTGTCTCTCGAATAGCTATTAGATTTCTGACATTGTTAATCGGTGACAGTGAGATCCTTGACTTTACGGTTGACATGTGTATAGACTTTTGTGGGACCCCAAAGCACACTGTTAGTAGCAAATCGCTGATTGGGCTAGATAACTGCTGGTAGGTTGGCATTTGATGACGGCCGTTGATAGATCTACTGAAAGTATTTTGAAACAGGGTGGGGCCTGTCTTAATGTATACAAAAGGCAATTCCGGGCGTCCGGGAGCGCATAGGATTACTTCTACATAACCCGTCAAGTTCGCAGCACGACGTCCTTGACTCAATGGAATCAGACATCAGCTCAATACCGATCTTCATCGGCCCATACGGCATCAAAAGTATTGCAGACCCTCAATATACGATCCATGATTGTAACGACACATGTCCTCGCAAAGTATTGCCGACTCATCGCCGAGTCATTGGGGTGGCGGAAGTATACCTGGGAGCAATCCTATTACTCCAACTTTAGAAATGGAAGCATGCACCGATGGTTCCTAATAAGCATGGAAACAAGGAACCTTGCGAATCGGAGAAGCAATAAGAGATATCACCTTGCAGCGAGCAAAGATTGGAACAGCCCTTTTAGGTACCGGAGAGGGGCCGCAAATAAGCGGCGAAAGCGGTATGTAGCTGATTGGTTTCATGTTTGGCAGGCGTCAAATTTGAGTCCATGTCAATGTCGAAAAACAAAGATATGGAGAAACATATGAACGCAAAGCGAGAACGAGATCATGATCACATAGCATTCCCTAATGTCTAGGCTAAATCCTGTGCGGCATGTCGGTTTGGCCCATTGAGAAGTTGTTTTAATACCGGAGGTGTTGCCAGTGACCCCGATAGCAATGATAGTACGTATCATTGGACTAAAGTGCCGTAGTTAGTTGCCAGGCCCATCGCAATACAAAGTTTCTTATAGTTAACAAAACGACTGCAAAATGGCACATTGCGGCACAATGATCGGTAATTCGGTAACATGATCACGTGTTACACAGTTTTTCGGTGAGCGCTTAGCTTCAAGTTAATCAATTTTGGGCCATGGCAAAAGGATCGCAGCTCTCGCAACTGAAATCTGCTCTTTCTCAAGCTGGTTTTACTGGGAAGCCTCAACAAGGAAAGAAGCGCAAACGCTCTACCTCAACAGACAAGGATAAGGAGAAACGAAACGGGAAGCTTGAGGAGATTCATAAGAGATTGAATCCCTTTGATACGAAAGTGACAAAGTTAAAACATGATGTAGGAGGCAGGAAAGTGAAAGGTGTTATTGGTCGGCCTGCTCAAAGCAAGCAAGCAGGTCTTGAACAGGTTCGGATTTCGAATTTTCAACTCAACACATTTAATGGATTGCTATATTTTTAGCGCAAAAAAACCCTTCTCAAAGAGTTGACTGAAAAAGACCGTGCTGGTGGTATAATCGACCGCCGTTTCGGTGAAAATGATCCAACCATGAGCTTGGAGGAGCGAATGCTCGAACGGTTCACCAAGGAACGGCAGCGGGCATCAAAGGCTGCGGCGTTCAATTTGGAAGATGAGGATGAGCTCACGCATTATGGGCAGAGTCTCTCGAAGCTGGACGATTTTGATAACATTGGCCTCAGTCTGGACGAGGGCGACGAAGATTCAGGTGCGGGTGCTACAACAGCGAAGTGTTATCTGAATTTCATATCTGTTTAGGTAAAATCGATGCCAACGTAGTTAGGCGTACACATTTTGGTGGTTTCGACGAAGAGGAGGATGACGAAGGCGACCAAGTCAGTGGCCGGTTCGATTTCCTGCCTCAGAAATCTGACAGACTATCATCGCCTAGCCCGTAAGGAAGAGAAGCAAAGCGGAGGTCATGGCAGAAGTTATAGCGAAAAGCAAAGAACACAAAGTATGAGTGTTCGTTATCGAGACCTCCTCAACTCTCACCAAATTTCCCAATACAGCTACAAAGGCAAATGGAACGGGAACAGGAGGACGATGTTCGGCAACAGCTTGATGAGGACTTCGATGCACTGCGTGAACTACTGTTTGCTCCCGACCCATCATTAACTGATAATATCTCCAATCCACCTGGACGGCCTCGCCATTCAGGAGAAACGGTTCAACTCGACGTGGATAAGATATCGCTAGGAGAAAACTATGATCAACACGTCCGGGAGCTTGCTTTCGATAAACGGGCAAAACCAAAGGATCGAACCAAGACGGAAGAAGAGCTTGCGCTTGAGGAGAAGGAGGCACTAGAAAAAGCGGATTGGCGGCGGCAGCGGCGTATGTTGGGTCTGCATGAGAGCGACAGTGAAAGTGAGGCTAAGGGGCGCGGTAAAAGGAAGCGAGGCGGCGATGATTTGGATGATGGCTCTGACGATGAAGATGAATGGGGCGGTTTGGGGGTTGGTCTAGGTGGATCAGTGAGCGAGCTGCCTAGTGACGTTGAAGCACGATCGGGTGGCTCAGGAAGCTCAGAAGACGAGGAGGACGGAGAACATGAAACTGTTGCTCGGAATAAGACTAGAAAGCCTCCAGAACCAACCAAAGGAAGTGCGAAGGATTTGCCCTTTATATTTCCCTGTCCTTCGGCACATGAAGAATTTTTGGATCTTGTGGATGGTGTTGATGACATCGATGTTCCAACCGTCGTCAAAAGGATACGTGCTTTGTTTCACAAGAGTCTCGACCCCGATAATAAATATAAACTCCAAGTAAGCCCCCTCCATTCTGCTTCTTGCGTTTGCGTTTGGGAAAGCTGACTACCTCCTAGACATTTATGACGATCCTTGTCGACCATGTTCTATATATCACAGCTCCACCAGAACCTCGTTTCATGTTGGTCTCCTCACTTCTACCTCATATAACTGCCCTTACGGAAGCCTATCCCATTCGGGCTGCGGAGTATTTCGTGGAGAAACTCTCCATCATGCACAAAAACCTTAAACGTGGCCTATCTCATGGGCCTTTGAATTTGGAAGCCAAAACGTGGCCGGGGCTACCAGAACTCTCTCTATTGCGAATCATTGGCTCGTTATGGCCTACTAGTGATCTTCACCACTCCGTCGTTTCGCCCCTTCGGGTTCTCATGGGTGCATATCTTGGCTTGGGTCGCGTGAGATCCCTTGGTGATGTATCTAGCGGTCTCTTTCTATGTACCCTTTTCCTTCAGTTCGAGAAGCTGTCAAAACGCTTCGTTCCGGAGGCGATAAACTTTCTTATCAATACTGTTTTACATATCGCTCCCCATCCCTACAAAACAGCATCTTCGCTCCCAGGTTTGTTTCCTGCGCCCGACTTCGGATCGGAACAATGTCAGCTACTGTCCCTTGATGTGAAGACACCAAGTACAACAGCTCCACGGAAACCGATGCTTCCACTTTTGGTGTCCGTGGATAAGCCTACTGAACAAGACAAGATAGACGTATTATCTATTGCGTTCAGCCTCGTAGGAAAATATGCCGATATGTATAAAGGCATGGAGGGATTTGTAGAGCTCTATGAGCCTATTCTGACGATACTGGGGAGCATCGACAGCGTTAATATGTCTGAGCCACTTCGAGTTCGTCGTTTTGTATTCAATGGTTGAACATACACGGTCTGATGGTCAACAGGCACAGCTAGCTAATCAAACCGACACTCTTGAACGCCTGATCAAGTTTTCGCGCCAAGCGCGCCGACATCTCTGCCTCCAGGCTCACAAGCCTATTCCTATTCCTTCGTATGTTCCCAAGTTTGAGGTCTCGAAGTCATCGTACTTGCGCCGACAGGACCCTGATCACGAGCGTAACGAGGCCGCGAAGCTACGCAAGCAGTACAAGCAAGAAAAGAAAGGAGCCATCCGAGAACTTCGCAAAGACTCCAGATTTTTGGCTGGCGTAGAACAGGAAAAACAAAAGGCAAAAGATCGCGCCTACAACGAGCGTATGAAGCGTGTATTTGGCTCAATAGAGGGGGAGAGAGCAGAAGAGAAGGCTATGGAAAGAGAGAAAGCCAGAGAGAAGCGAAGAGCGGGTCGCAAGTAGTTTTGATTATATAATCCATTGTCGTTGTGCTTCATCCACTGCCATCCACTGCAACCTATTGACTATCATTTGAACTACTAACTAGTAGCATGCGAGTTTGATCAAAATTCGACGCTTGTCGCGTAGACCCGCATTCCTTACGCGCAAAAAATGACGTCCGTTCAACCGCTCGAGACCTTGGAAAGTCTCGAAGATCCCGATTACTTTCATAACTATGTAACCCAATTATTGGACAAACACCTACCTCTAGACTATACGGAGCCTATCAAGTCAAATCAAGAGATGTGGGTGACTGTACTGCTCGGCCTGTCCCGCTTCATGGCATTCCCCCCGCTCTCCGAGCCTTTTTCGTGGGGAGCGTTCAGCCGCAAGGTTGAGATGGTTGAAAAGTGGATAGAACTTATAGAGAGAGCATCGACACGTATATCCGATCTATATATCGAACCTGGTAACCTCGCTTGTGAAGTCTTGACGAAGTTACTAGACCTCAGTTGTGCTTTTGAGGCATGGGATGGCCACGAAATTCAGGCAGAAACAACTCATACTCCAGCTTTTATGAAGGCAAAGGCTCTCCGGGTCATGCTCATTGTTGTTCGCGTTCTGGGAAACAGCAATCCGTCGACCGCGCCCCTAGATCAACGGCTGTGGCATATTTTACGCGTGTTCTTTGTAGAGTGCATAGATGCTGTCCGTAGTGAGTAACATTACTTTGACTTGATTACTGTAAACAAATACACGAGTAGAGTATGCTGCTCGCGAGGATACACTTACACCCACAA
>CEMU01569773.1:713-12709 GCA_900068965.1 Calocybe gambosa | reverse complement strand
CAGCCGGTGAGGAACATTTTGTTCCTGAGTTTCATAAGTTTATTGCTATTAGGACATATCCACTTTTGACGTCAAGTTACACTCTCCCGTGTATCTGCATGCTTTTCTTGTCAGCAGCCTTGAAACCGTCAGAGAGGCACTTTGCCTTCGACTACGGTCTCAACGGTTGCTAACGGATATACTTAGGCTCATTGCCGACACATCACGGCTTGTCTTTGATTTTTTCTCCTCACCAACATGTTTAATATCGACAACGGAACGCAGAAAATTACTGAGCAGAATCGTTGATGGTGCTTTGCCGTTCTACAATATGCACACACCCTTTTGTGGTCAGCTGAGGACTTTGCCCTATCGATTGCTGCAGTATGATCTACGGGCGGCACAAGTTGATGATTCTGAGCCAATCCCACTGGGAGAAGTAAGACCTGTCTTACCGGCTTCTAGGGAAGACGTCATTTCAGCGTTCGAGACTTTACATGTGGAAACTCGACCGAAAGCGACGGTGTGTATGTTTAACCACTATAAGAGCTTTGGATTTGGACTTACTCGTGAAGCAGGCCATACTCATTTTCTTCCTGCAAAGTAACATAGCCCTTGCAGATTTTGACACGATAACCGCTATTGAATCATCAGCCTCCACGATAGACCTAGGCACTCAACGAGACACTATCTTGTCAGAATTAAAAATGCGCAAGGACGTGTTGTGCAAAGCAGAGCCATGGCAAGCGGCTTCCTTGGTGAATCCAGTCTCATCTGAATGGAGACAGGACGTTTTAGATTCCATTCAGAGACTTCCTAACCAGACACCTTGGTCGTCCGAAGAAAGCGCTGCAACAAGCGAGCAGTTGGGGCACCTCGCTCTCGACCGCCTACACAGGTTCACCGAGAGGTCAGCTGCTCAATCTAGCATACGTCGCCCTATTCACCGTTATAACAGACCGCTTCCGGACACTAGCATTGCTTCCAGAGTATCACTGGCAAAGCAGCTTGGAGCCCTTATATGCCTTATCTCCAATTGTTCAGGTTCTAATTGTTCAGTGCTGGCTGTTAAACCGACACTACAGACCCTCCCTCTTGGGCTCGAAGGAGTGTCACGCTTGCTGGATGGCCCAGATGATCAAGTGAATAGTGAAGTACGAAGACTAGCTCTTACAGTTTTGGCCAAGGCCGTCAGGCATCATTCGCTAGCATGGATAGGGGGAAGTCTGGATACCGCATTTGAGCTAGTATTACGCTACCTCGATGATCGAGAAAGGAGCGTTCGTCTGAGCGCTGGGTGAGTGCCCGCAGCTGCTCTCCTTTGGGTAATTAAGTCATATTTTTAAGCAATGCATTGGGAGCCATTGTTCATGTAGCAAGCACGAATGGAAACGATATCGAACCTGTCTTCGACCGTCTTTATAACCTCTTTGAGTCCGCCAAGATACCAAGTAAAGAAACCCTGATTGTCTCAGTTGGTTCAATTGGAAAGTATGCTTCCAATTCGTATCCGCGTCATTGTCAGTCTCAACATCGTATCTAGGACAAAGGACATGGAAGTTGTTGCCCAGGTCCTATGTTTTCTGATAGCACAGTTAGGAAATAAAAACCCCATCTTGAAAGGCCTGGCGTACATGAAGGTATGACTTTCAAATTTGGAGGATCATCATCAACCGATCCTTGAAGATTGACGCAGTGAAACAAACAACAAACAAGACGGTTTATTCTCTGCTAGGACACCATATCGATCGGGTTGCGCCCTTCCTTGTCCTGCGATATTCTACCCAACCAGGGCTTCTGACGGAGGCCTGCCGCCTCATGAGCGTTTCTACGGCTACCTTCATAACGATGACCCGCCATCAAACATATCCCCAGCTTTTTGGAAACTGCGAGCTCAAGGTCCTCCAGAGCATTTCCAAAGAGCTAGAAGTCTCTGTATCGGCTTTATATCTTCCTGAGGCTGCACAGATCCTAGCCCACGTGTTTCAATTACAGAACTCAGCTCAAACGAAAAAAGCACTTCAGTTCATCGAAAAAGTCGTTGCCAGCAGCCTCACGGAAGGTACATCGATCAGCATCCGAGAATTGGTCAAGAGCTGTGAAGTGCATGTGCTTGCCGAACTCGTGGTCAATTTGGGTTATGAACACAAAGCAGATGCCGTAGGTTGACTTGTTCCATGTCACACACCTGCTCAATCAATGCTTGATTAGGCCATGCTCGCCTTGAAGAAGGTGCAACAAACATTGACTGTTTCTAAGTCAAAACAACCCCTTCCCGATCTAGCAACCTTTATCAGAACTCATACTTTGGGAATTTTCTCCCACCTTAGCGATATGCTTCAAGGAGTCAAGTTGAAGGCATCAGTGGAACGTAAACATGCTATTTTACGAAGTATGGGCGCATTAGCACTCCAGGTCGGGCAAGCTATTGGCGATTATGCACCTCAAGTAAACTCGTCTACCCGCTGTCTCTCCGTAACTCATTACCTCACATTCTAGTATATGTCAACGTTTCAAACTATGGTGGTAGTCCAGGAGCTGTCCGAAGTCACTCTTGAGACGTGGCATGTTTTCCTCAAACTGTTAGACCCTGGCGAGATTAAGCCCTATATTGGACCAACGACCGCCGCATTTGTAACGTCATGGGCTTCCTTCACTCCAACTGCTCGAGACCTTGCCACTCGCTCGTTGAACTATATCATTCTAGAAATAGGTCACCAACTTGGTAACAAGTTGAACGACGTCGTAGACTTATCCACCATTCCCGAACTCCAGCATCTTCAGAGACATCTAGAACATCTTCGAAGAGGATTGACTATCAAAGATCGTCTGCAGCGTATCTTAGATCGCTGCACTAGCGATAACCTTGCTGTTGCTATTTTGTCAATGGGCGAATTGAAGATATTTCTGGTCAAAGAGAATCAGTTCATTCGCCAGCTGGCGTCTGGTGACATGTTTGATTCGACGGCGGGAAAGGTTATGACTGCCTTGTTAGCTGCCTCTTGCCGAGACGGCGACGGTACGGAGCCCCTCAGACTGTTGGCTTTCGAGTGCATAGGTATTCTGGGTGCTTTGGATCCGGATCGTCTCGAGGTCAACGTTTTTGACTCAAGCATGGTTGTTTTGAAGAATTTTACAGACGAGGAAGAAGCTGTCCTCTTCGCAATGCACCTGATTAGGGATCTACTAGTTGGCATCTTTCGCTCAACAAGTGACGTTGTGTATCAAAGATACCTTGGTTTTACTCTTCAGCAGTTGCTGAAGGTCTGCCAGTTCACACCTTCTCTCATTAGTGTGGGAGGCGGAGCGCCTCCTCCGATGAAAGTTCGAAACCGGTGGAATAGTCTACCGAAGCATGTCGTCGAAACCTTGATTTCCCTCCTAGATTCGAAATATTCATTCCATCCATCTCCCCAAATGCACATCGACCATCCCGTGTATCCTACTCATACCACATATCGGGAATGGATTCAAACATGGACTTGTCATCTCATTGAAAAGGCATCTGGACCAATGGCCCGCAATATTTTCGGTTCATTCCCTCCGACCGTCAGGAACAAGGATGTCGCCGTTGCATACCAGATCCTTCCTCATTTGGTTCTGAATATACTAATTTCCGGGCACGAGGACGATGCTGACGCCATCCGTGTCGAGCTACTAACAGTCTTGCGTGATCAAGTAAATCCGGACAGCGTTAGCGCTTCGGATAAAAAATTACTCAGCGCACAAGTAGGTCAGAAGATAGAATTGGTGAAGTCATATCGTTAACGTACACGACGTTCTAGGCAGTATTCGTGATCATGGACCACCTCAGCAAATGGGTTCGTGCGGTGCGTCAGGACACCAGCACAAGGAAGAATGAAAGTAAGAGAGCCCGAGAGAATCAGATTGATAGCAAAGTGGAAGAACAGTTATTGAGGGTCGATTCAATACTCTCAAGTATAGATCAGAACCTGGTGGCCAGGGCGGCTTTACAATGCAAAGCATATGCTCGGTCGCTGATGAACTTTGAAAAACAGATTGTTGCCCTCCAGAAACAGTCACCTGATAACAAAGACCTTCCAGACTATTACGAACGTCTGCACGAAATCTACTCGCACCTAGATGAGCCTGACGGAATGGAAGGTGTATCAGCTCTTATTCTCTCTCTGTCTCTCGAACATCAGATACGCCAACACGAGAGCACCGGTCGCTGGACATCTGCGCAGAGTTGTTGGGAAGTGCGACTACAACAGTCTCCTGACAATATAGATTATCATATAGGCTTGCTTCGTTGCTTGCGCAATCTAGGGCACTACGGTAAGTCTCTTCTTCGATGATGATATGTATCTTGATCCTTTTTTGCATTAGATACCCTCCGCACCCATGTCAAAGGCGTTTTAGTTCGAAATCCTGAATGGGAACCTGCTTTGGCTGGCTTCCGCGTTGAAAGTGCATGGATGGTCGGCGCTTGGGACGAAGTGAAGGATACAGTCGACAAGGTATCCAGCCTGGATTCGTCTATATACATGGGCAGGTTGCTGCTCGCGATGCGAGCAGGTGATTCCAAGAAGACGGCCGAAGCTATCTCTGTCGCTCGGTCCGCTCTTGGTGCTCCTATAACGGCAGGTGGTGTAAGAGGTTACCGCAGGTCTTATGAGGCCGTACTAGGCCTACATCTTATGCATGAATTGGAAATGATTCAGACCACACTTGCGCATTTACCTGTCAATTCCCAAGTGCCATCTCAGGAACAGCGCCGTCATGCTCTAGCAGTATTGACAGACACGTTGGCGCTACGTTTCGCATCCACCCTCCCCACCTATCGCACGAGGGAGCCCATTCTCAGCATGCGCAGAACTGCGTTTTTACTTTCGTGAGCCTATCATATTTTTATAGATGTGCTTTGCCGAATGTGATCATAGCTCTGGAGGGCGTCAAATACTTGCTGGCGAGCTTGGACGGTCATGGTTGGCTAGCGCTAAAATAGCTCGGAAAGCAGGTCATTGGCAGACAGCTTACAGTGCCATGCTACAAGCCAAGCAGAGTGGTGCTCGCTTCCATTTTGTCGAGAGTGCGAAACTCGTCAAGGCAACAGATGAGCCTCTGCGCGCCATTCAAGAGCTGGAGAACTCGATGAAACTACTGGGAATGTTGGACGAGCCAACAGAAACCGTAGATCTTACCGTTGATGACGAAGCAAATCATATGAAAGCCAAGGTATGCTAGGATTTTCATCACTTTCATCCGATCAGAACGAAGGCCGCCTTTAGGCACAGATACTGCGTGCGCGATGGATGAACGAGTCGGACAGATTTGACATGAATCCTATCTTTAAGACGTTCCAAAGTGCGGCGGACCTGCGTTCTGAGTATGATTTAATCTTCCCTATAAATGTTCGCTTACTCATTGCTTTGATAGATGGGAGAGTTCTCATTTTCACCTCGGTCGTTTTCATGACCAGTGCTTTAAGAATCTATCTCGTGCTGAACAAGAAAATCGGTAAGTAGGGCCTATATCTACTGAGTATCTCCTAAAGCTTCCTCAGCGGTATGAAAATGCACCTATACACCGTTCGCTCGTTTGCGAAGGCAATAAAACTTGGCTCGAAATACGTATATCAAACAGTCCCGCGCCTTCTCACCATATGGCTGGACTTGGGCGAGGAAAAGACATTAGCTGGTACAGATATATTCAAGAGGCTCAACGAACTGGTCGCAAAGGCTATCAGGGAGTCACCAGTGTATAAGGTACGTCTCGATTTCTTCCAATTGAACGTTTCCAACGCCCTCGCAGTGGTTTACAGCTTTCCCACAAATTGTGTCCCGTGTCGGCCATTCTAACCCGGAGGTCTATAGACATTTATCAAGACTCATCACCAATGTGATAGAAGAATACCCTAAACAAGCACTCTGGCTATTCGCCTCTGTTATTAAATCTACGAAGAAGCTTCGAGAGGAGCGAGGAAATACTATTCTAAGCCAGCTACAGGTGAGCGCGAATAGAAAAATTCTTCCTTGCGGTGGAAATCATGATTACCTCTAGAGTAACCCTAACAATCAGAATACGGAAATACCTGGCCTTATTCGCCAATGTGTTGCGATGACACACGAATTATTAGAGCTTTGCGATTTTCCAATCAGCGATGATCACAGGAAGACATTGACCATATCAAAAGACTTTAAACGCCTCGCCGAACTCGGAAAATCCTCATTAATCATCCCCCTGCAGGAGTCTCTAACGGCTAGTCTGCCCCCCACATCTTCTGCTGAGTCTGACCACCAACCCTTTCCTCCCAACGCTCCTACATTTGAAAGTAAGGATCCGATGTCCGGTACATTGAACGGTTGACCCTATCCATCTTTGCAGAATTTTATGACGAGGTTGAAATCATGCGGTCGCTCGCCAAACCCCGAAAAATCACTATCTTGGGTAGCGACGGACAAAGTTACATGTTCCTCGGCAAGCCGAAAGACGACCTTCGGAAGGACGCCAGATTGATGGACTTCAATGCTATCATCAACAAGCTTTTGGAAACTAACTCGGAGTCCCGTCGTCGTCAACTGCGTACGTTCCACGCTACACAGTTTCTTTTCTGAAAGTAATCGTTGAAATTTCAGACATTCGGACATATGGCGTCGTAACTCTAAACGAAGAATGTGGCTTTATACAATGGGTGCCAAAAACTATCCCAGTGCGGCCCATTCTGGTCAAGGCTTACGAGGCGCGGCGTATTCGGAGCTGGGTATGTCGAAAATCTCTCTCCCACGAGACTCACATCACCGATGTAGCTTTCTAGAACACGGAAATGGGTGAGATATTCAAAAGGATCAAGGACGCCAGAGATAGAGATGCCGCTGAGACGTTTAAAAAGGAGATATTACCTATGTAGGATTCAGAAATCGTGTGCGAGACTATGTGGGATTAACAGACTGAGACTAGGTTCCCCCCTGTGTTCCACGACTGGTTTATTGAAACGTTCCCGGAGCCCACCGCATGGCTCGCCAGTCGAATGTCCTATGCCAGAACCGCTGCGGTGATGTCTATGGTTGGCTTTATTCTCGGGTACGTCCCCGTTCCTTTGTGTCTTGCCCTGTCAGCTTAGACAAGAATCTGCCCTGACAGACTCGGGGACCGGCATTGCGAAAACATCCTACTGGATAGTGTTTGTGGGGATGTTGTGCACGTCGATTTCAACTGCCTTTTCGAAAAGGTTTGTGGTGCCTGTGTTTCTCCCGTTGACAGTGTTGATTCCATCTTGGACAACTCAGGGAAAAACATTCGAAACTCCTGAACGTGTCCCTTTCAGGCTTACGCAGAACTTGGTTGATGGTTTGGGTGTGACAGGAGTTGAGGGTGAGTTTCTCAAACTTGTTGTATCTAGTGCTCAAGCCTCAGACGAAACAATCGAAGGCGTATTCCGGATTGGTTGCGAAGTCACTATGCAACTCTTGCGAGACCACAAGGATTCTCTGATGAGCGTGCTTGATGCCTTTATTCATGACCCACTAGTAGAATGGGAGGATGAGAAGCGCAAAATAGTGCGAAACTTGTAGTTATGCTCGTCAACTCGCTGCTGATAGAACGTCCACAGGAAAGGCAGCAGCCTAAGAGGAACCAGGTGAAGGCATCGGTTGACCTTCGCATGCTAGCGAAAAACGCATTGAATCCTATCGAGAAGAAATTAAAAGGGATCTATACTACAAGCAGAGAGAGACAAGAAAAAGAGATAACAACTAGCAATCTGGTTCAGATGTTGATACAAGAAGCCACGGACCCCGCGAACTTGGTGAATCTTATTATGCTGACATGGTATCCATGACTGACAGAGTGCTCTATAGTCCAAGATGTACCCAGGATGGGCAGCCTGGCACTAATTAGGGAAAATATTCATTTATCAGTCCTATATATATAATATTACGATATCAGAACAAGCGTCACACCAATTGTTCACTACTGCTGTGGCGTGGCTGCGAGCTGCTTCTGCAACAGCTCGAGCTCCTTTTCCTTTTCGACCAAAATAGCCCCCCATTTATCTTGCTCGGTGAGAATGGACTGACGTGCTTCTTCCAAACGGTCTGCTTCTTCTTTCTCCATTGAGGATGTGAACTCGGGGACACCGCCTTTTGAAGCCTCTAAAGAGCCAGGGTTGGCCAAGTGAAACGGGACGGGCTTGCGCTTCGTTTTTGGCAAATGCGTGACAGGATGGCTAGTGAGAATGTTCATAAAGTTCTGGTATGGGTCGTGGAAGACGATTTCATCGTATTGCCAAGAATGGACTGGGCCTGCTTTGATGGCTACTTCTAACGGTGGGATTTCGGGCTCTCCTGTTGCTGTCCATGGGTGAAGTTTAAGATGGTGGTAGACGAGGATAGCTTTTTCGCCAGATTCTTGGATAAATGTGATGCGGATTTGGATGTCGAATTCGCCCCACCTTTTGCACGATATTTTGTGAGTGGATGATATAATTAGGTTGAGCGAATCAACCGGGGACTGTGACAAAGACTAGCCCACATCGACGCACCCTGTTTCCGATACCTCAAACGGAGGCTTGTCAACGTCTGCATGAATAGGTTTTTTTTAGGCATCTGCGCGCCCAGGGGGGGTTAGGCATGAAACGAAGGACACATACTGCGGGACGGGTTCTGATAAGTGTCGTGTAGCTTGAATGTGACACGTTTGATAAAGTAGCTAAGGTCGTCTGCACCGCCGACTTGGTCAGAGTTTTCTGCAGACGCTGCACTGCGAACTGCGACAGTCCATCTGTGTGTGTGGTCGGGAGTGGGGAGGGTTTCGCGTTCCTTTTGAGTGAGGACTATTGCAGTATTTCCATAGATGATTGGGCGGTATATACTAACGCCCTTTTGTGTGTCGAATAAAATTAAAATATTTATTGCAGCAAGGTGGCTTGACTTACCCTGACGCGGACGCGATCACTCGCCATATAGTCGCGGTATTGAACAAACAAAGGGAAACTCCGTAACCCGCCGTGACCTCCCGCTCATAAACTTAAACAGTGACAATGGTCCTCTCTCCTCTCTACGAAAGTTCGTATTACCGCTCTTCATACACACTTGATATTTGACGAGAATTTAGAGCCTAATCGCATCTTGGAAAGACAAAAAGCCTTTCAAGTATGCGAACATGTTTTGACCTGTAAACGGCTCTCATCTGACCCTTCTGCCTAAGAATGACCACAGGCAAATCATGTACCGCCTGCCTAGGTCGCGGCTTTATATGAGTTAGCAACTTGGGTTTTCTCTCCATCTATTGCCCGGCTAAAGAAACACACGTTCCACAGGCATCTATGGTACAGCTTGGTGTGTAGGCATGGTTGGAACCGCGTGGGGAATCTATTCTCTAATCAGGGTATGTGTAAACATGTTTGGAGGTTAAAGAACTACGGCTAACCGGACCTCCAGGGAAAACCAGCTACGGAATAGATTCATTGATAGAATGATTTCTGGACTTCATTAAACAGCCCAGCGATAGAAAGAAGTTTTCGAGAGAACCAATGTATACTGCATTGAACATCCCGTGCCACGCTTTCTGTGCTATTGCAGTTGCAGCACACATGGAAAAGCTCTCATTCAACGCTTTGGTTCCGCTTCTAATTTTACTTGAGTGTACTGATATCTTGCCTGCCGCGAACGTGCTCGCAGGGCAGTGCTGAAAGTGTTTTGTTCTTCAACGACTAGGGGGTTGTGCACCAGGGTTAGCGATTGTTGGCGCTCATTCTCTTCGCGTAGCTTTCCGTCTCAGCACTGCTATTTTCCGATATCGGCCAATTAAGCCAAGCTGTGTGTTGTTTCATCAACGAGATTGATAGATAATGATGGGGGGGGGGGATGTTTACAATGCACATGATCCCCTTAGTGAACGCAAGGAACAAAAAGGCAATCCTTCTCAATGAGAGGGAGGATTAACGCCCCCCTGAGGCCCCGGTAACTTTACATGACTCTCACCCACGATCGTCAACGACATCTTCCAATGGCTCTTTCTCCGATCCACTCTCTCAAACTAATGAACAGTCACAGTGCAGTCCCCGGCTACGAAGCAACTATCAGCAGAAGGTCAGTTATCGGTCCGCTTTTCATTATACCGCATCTTCTTATATTCCCATACCATCAAATAGTAATAGCAATGCTACTACCGCTAGCCGGAATGTGCATTGGGAGTCCTCGCAAGAATCAGTGGCTCCTCTAAAGTCAGTCCACCCTCGCACCTAATACCGATTGACTTTCTGGACTCATCTCCTTCATCAAAGCCTACGACGTCCAAGCTCACCCCTGAAACACGAGCGATATATCTACATGTATAACCTACTTGCTGCGTCAACACCTCTGCAGTTCCTGATATCGTCAGTCCAAATTGCAATCATATCCACACTGTATCTTTCTAATGAGTCGTTGTATAGTGTTGAACCAGCATCAGGTAGACCGACGACACCTGGCAAATGTACTTTCAGGCTATCCCTCAAAGCCAACGGGATCGAGCGTGAAATGTGCGAGCCTACCATTCTAAATCTTCATGTTGATCCTCGCCACCTTGATTTTGTGGTATTGTGAGCATCATTACCGAAAACATTTACCCAGCGGTGTATCCCCCTAAAAAATAATCTCCTAAAGCATCTTCCCGGGATCGTCGAGCACACCAGCAGGAGCTCTCTACTCGCTCCGTGTCTGGATGCGGGTCAATGGCATCGAACATCGAGTTTTCTCTGAGGACGAGCTTCTGATTGGGAAGGATCTTGATTTCCACTCTATCCCAGGTGCATCATTTATGAGGTTAAAGAGTGTCGACTCTCGATCACAGGTCTATCATGGATTCATGGGACATGCTCTTGTCAACTTCATTTGCAAGTACGTCCTGTCTCATAGGCCTAGAACCAATTTGCTCATGCGAAATTCATCCTACAGATGGAAACGTGTAGGCGAAAACTTGTACAAGTACTCAATGGACTATGAAGCAGGCGGGGTCGGTGCCAACTTGTTCGAGAACCTAAGGCTACGGATTGATGGCGACCCACGGACAGTGACATTCTTGATCTAGTATGCAATCCCTCGTCTCATGACCCTATTATCCATTCTCTGACCATTCAATTTCCACCTTCTTGTGTCGTAAACAGTGCCGTTCCAATAACATCCGTACCTGCCGGCTCGTCTTATCGCGTTCGTGTCTGGCTCAAATCCCTAGTCCACCTTTCCGCCAACACACCGGCTGCCCTCCCCTTCCACGACTCATATATATACCAGCGGATTTGGAAATCCGACGTTTTCAAGATCGGTGCCAGGCTGAATTTTGAATCCATGAGCAATAAAGCGATAATGGGATTCTCGGCTGGTGCGCCTATAACAGTTGCCGGCCATCCGACCATGTTACCGAATAATAACACGACGCCAACATCACGACCACACACAGGGGGAGAACTCGATACCAAAGAAAAAAATTATCAGTATTAAACGTTAAAATTGTACCATGCCTTACTATAGTGAAAGGTATTACTACCAACTTATTTTATTCCCTTCCTCATGCTTACCCAGTAGTGACAAAAATATGTTGTACTACCACCAGCTTACAGGATAATTAGATGACACATATTTGTAGGGGTATACTCTTCATAGAGCTTAATTTGGGGCTATTTATTCAGGACACTTAGAGCTGTATGTAATTCTCATCGTCGGACTACACGTGTAATTCTTTTGGACAGCAATATATAGAACAATTCTTATTACTTTTTTTGACGCATCTGTCAAGCTGTGACTTTCGCAGCCAAAAAACCAGACCAATCTTCTTTTCCCCAGCTACTAGAGATCTCATTTGCTACAAGGCCATCCCACAAAACAGTGGGCGAAACATGGATTCCGTTTTGCCTGGAGAACTTGACTAAAAAAAAACAACCGGTTAAAAAATTGAAGTCCGTGATACGAGATGATCAGCAATAGTGCAAGAAGATTTTCGTTCACCTGTGTATTTGAGATCATCTGTCACACCGTTTCCCCCATTTGGTGTAGTCTTAAGTTTGAGAAGCTCTTTGA
>CEMU01569772.1:62836-74589 GCA_900068965.1 Calocybe gambosa | reverse complement strand
TTTGAACCGCAGAATGATCTTCAAATGAAGACAAATGAATTTGACAACAAAAGAAGGGCGCTAGAACTCGAGCTAGGAAGACATAAACTAGAAAAAGAGAGCTTACGTGGACAGATAGTTAGTTTCCTGCCTTTGGGAGTGTCCAAGCTCACAGTGTTTCAGGAAGAACGTACATCTTCTATTTCGAAATCTGAAAGGATTGTTGAAGACCAAATCAATCTTTCATCTCAGCTGAAGGCCCTTGAAGGTGATATCGAGGAAAAGAGAGCTCGGCTTACAAAGATCAAAGTTGATCTGGGTACTGCCAAATATGATTCGCGCCTGGCTGAGATGATAGTACAGTCGAAGGCCCTTGAGGAGAAGCGAGACCACCTAAGCGCTGAATTGATGTCATTAAGCCTCCAGTCGGACGTTAGGGCCAAGCTAGGCTTCGCTAGATCGAGCATCCAATTAAAGAACAATGAAATTTTGGCTACGTAGGCTTTGACGTTCGTTATCCGAGCTTCAGCAATTAACATCCGCTCGTAGGCTTGAATCCGCGAACACAAAGATTCGAAAGCTGACTTCGGGAAAGGAATCCTCAGCTGAGACGCTGGAGCTGGAAGTTGAACGCCTCTCAGCGTCGGTGACAAAACAGCTTGGCCACTAAGAAACGACTGACGCCAGCATGGTAGCGCATGTGAACAGAAGCAAAACGAACTACAAAACGCTTTTTCTGCCGCCAAAAATGATCTACAAAAAGTGGAAGCCAGCTTGAGTAGCTTGAAGGCGCAGTATAGGGTCAAAAATGATGAGTTCAAGGGTGCGTTCCTCCCTTCGGGTAGCCTTGGCGAACTTTAAACTGTTCTTTATGATGATAGCGTTGGAAAAGAGGCTCAAAAAAGAGTTCCAACATGAAACGTTAGACGCTGCCATCAAGGAGGCGACAGGAGAACTTGGCCACCGCAAGCAGTACGTCTTGTTACTCGATTATCTTCACC
Source organism: Calocybe gambosa (assembly GCA_900068965.1). NCBI lineage: Eukaryota > Fungi > Basidiomycota > Agaricomycetes > Agaricales > Lyophyllaceae > Calocybe > Calocybe gambosa. The sequence goes on along the minus strand of CEMU01569772.1, from coordinate 73,609 downwards.
TTGATCTAAGATACTCCGCGCATCAGATTAGATGGTACCCTGAGTGGAGGCAGCGCCATATATGAGTCTTTTCTGCGCGTAGGTAAACAGAAAAAGGTTTGCTCGGCATGTAACCGACATCTCAATGATCAAGAGTTTGTTGTGTTTGAAAAATACGTGAGCATGTGGGACCGCAGTTCATCATATCATCTGGCTTAGAGACGCTCGTAGCTCCGAGAAATGATGAAAAAGGCATCCTCACAAGCGATTGAGGATAACAGGGTGGAAATGGCCGATTGGGAAGCTGAGTTGGAACGCTTGCAGGGTTTGAAACCTGACGAGGCCAGTCGCGATCGATTACAACGCATTGACATTCCTGGTTTGGAAAGGGAAATTAAACAGCTAGAAGACGACCATCCGGCTGTTAGTCGCGAGGCCGAAACGGTATTTTATAACTGTCTCCATTGAGATCACAACTAATCGTTTATTAGGCCGAAGAATCCCTTAACGATGTCAAGAAGGAATCAAAAGATATTCAAGCTCTCAAAGATCAGGCCAGTACCATCAGACGTCTCCAAAAGGAAATTTCGCGAGCGGAAGCGGATATTACCAACTTTGAGGGCGACTTGGCGCTATCGGGATCCACAAAGACCTCCGATGATGTCCAGTCAGAGCTTGAACGACTGACTGCAGAGTTGTATGTTCTCCTTGCTCCTAACGACACGGTTTGTTTGATCAGACGAGATACAACAGACGCGCTTTGGAGAAAGAAAGGCAGCAGATAAGTTCAGATCGAGAGCGCCAAAAGGACATCTTACGCGCCACTGAAAATGCTCTTCATGATATGGAACTAAGGGAACGTGATCTTATGAATGAAATCCGCGAAAAAGATCACTTGGAAAAACGTATAGAGGAGATGAAGAAGGAAATCACTGTACATACATCACGAATGAAGGTGAATTTCAAGCGACTCAAGTTCACCGCCGCCCTGAGCTCATCTAGGATCTGGATGCGGTTATAATACGAGCTCGAGCACCAATTGCTGCACTCGAAGAAGAGTACCATGCCACAAAAGGGGAGTTGAACACCAGAATTGCACAAGCACAAAGCGCAGCCCGGGAGTTCAATTCCAGTGTAGACAAGCTTGCTCTCATCAACAAAGGCGTTGAGCGGCAAGTTTTTCACTTTAACCATATTGTTATGCTTATGTCTCCACTTAGATATGTCAAGGATAGACTGGCTCGGCAGCTAGAAGAATCTGTGCAAAAAATGGGACAACAAGAGGCCGAGGTCCACAGATTGAGCGGGGAAATTGACATCGTCAGGGATGTGATCAAAGGGATTGACAAGGAGATCAACACCAGTGGCGCCTCCATTACCAATTACCGGGATAATATGCGAACTCGGAAATTGGCCAAGGATATTCGGGCGACCCAAGTCGAGATAGACTCTTATGATATGGAAGAAGCTGCAAAGGCAAAGCGTACTTTCGATACAAAGTATGGCCCAGCAAAAGAGAAAGAGAACCAGCTTCAGATAGACGTAAGCAAGCCTGCTGTCTTGACATGTAACCCACAGATAGCCTAACTTTCTGTAGTATTCACATCTAGCTGGAGAAGTAAGCTCACAGGAATCGCAACTTAAGACCTTGGAGTCAGATCTTGAGGCATACAGAGACGTCAACAAGAAGTATACTGATCAGCTGATTCGTGTTAAGGCATGGAATCGTCATCATCTCTCGTTGAGCACCATGCCTAAGATTAACATTGATACAGATGTCTGACATGGCGAATAATGATCTAGAGAAATATGCTAAAGCTTTGGACAAGTTAGTCTTAGGTTTTTTGTCTTCGTGATAACCCTATTGAGTTTAATATAGTGCGATCATGAAGTATCACGGTCTTAAAATGGAAGAGGTGAATGATACAATGAAGCATTTGTGGAATAAGACCTACCAGGGAACAGGTTGGCAGCTCACCATTACTATACTGATATCTTCCTTGATATCAAGGATTGTTCGTAGACATAGACGGGATCAAGATTCGTTCTGACATTGAAGGTGGTGCCTCTAAACGATCATACAACTACCGAGTACGTGGCATGCTCCCTTACGTTTGACCAACTTCTCAACAACCTTACTAGGTGGTCATGACAAAGGACCAGGTTGAGATGGACATGCGTGGCAGATGTTCTGCCGGCCAAAAAATGCTCGCATCTATTATCATTCGACTTGCACTTTCGGATTCCTTTGGCCAGAATTGTGGCATTCTAGCCCTGGACGAGCCCACCAATGCTCTGGATACGGAGAATATTGATGCATTAGCCGCTAGTCTCGTAGAGTGAGCATGCACGTTGTGGAGATGGCAAAAGACTGACGCGCGAGTTGCAGCATCATCAACGAGCGGAAAAGCCATTCTAACTTCCAACTGATTATAATAACACACGACGAGAATTTCCTACGGAAGCTTGGTCAGGCTGACGTTATGGAGTACTATTGGTATGATATCCGCGCTCTGTGTTTCCTCGCCTGCATGACTTGACGCATTCACCATAGGCGGGTTCAAAGAGACTCACGCCAGAAATCCACAATAGAGCATCAAAGATTCAGGTGACGACCGTAGACCATGGCGTTATCCTTGTATCTTATATTTACGATATCTACGATTTATAATTTAACGCTCTTGTTACCGCATGGTTCAACAACAGCCCGGTGACACCACCTCATCACCTCTCACATGCATGTATGAAACTCATGCGAACTTCGACCCCTGCTAGGTAGCTGGGTTGACACATAATCCCCGAAGTTAAATGCTTCAAAACACGACGACAGTCACCTACTCGGGTTATAACACGTAGCCATGATATCTCTTGGCTCCGTTTGTTTTGCTGCGTACGTAATCCGAGAAATTTTGAGCCGCGATCAGTTGATCGTGTCTTCGATATACTTACCCGGGTTAATCAGCGACGACAAACATCCCAAATCATGATATCACATATAACATTATGAGTACTTGGCAAGTCATATGGCTTCAATATGCTAAATCCATTCACATGTTTTGAGGCCGGCGTATGTACCAGCCATGGTTCATGGTTCCTTAACGCGCTCACAGAAAATATTTGACGTCTCAAACATTCCAACTTTGAAATCGGTGGCTATGAACACCGAAACTGTAACACCACTTCCGTGAAAATTTTCTTTATTTTCCGACGCTGAGTCAGGGTCGACGCCACTCAGGTCAATACAATCCCCACAAGCGTACCAGCGGATGAGGCACAGGTGCAAACATGCTCTTATCGAGCGTCCACTGATGCTTCCAAGAAAGCGCAGGCTGAAAGAAAGTGAACAATGGATTCTCCCGTTGAATCGGCTTCCTGCAACAGATAGGCTCGGACATATTGGACTCTTTTCGAAGTCGTACTCCGCATGCTATCGAACCGGACCTAATACACGGCCTCTTTTGATCACTTGGAGTCCTCCTTATGAACAGCCTTGAGGTGCTCAATCGCCGTTGAGCAATTCTTTATGGCTACCTGACAATTACTACCGTTTGCAACAAACTTAACGGGGAAGGAACTGACGGTGGTTTGTCGGCTTGCCAACTCATCAATCCTATGGAGTACACTGGTATCTTACCGGTATAAATACTCTTAAGTGGGGGTTACAGATTCAAACCCACGAACCACCTCTGGCAGCTTGGTAAAGATGCACACTACGGTCTTCAACTCTCGCCTGCTACAGTCTCTCCCACCCAACGAGCAGGACTTGTTCTCCAGGTATGGGATCGGGGAAAGACTTCAATCTCCTTTTGCTTGCGTACACCACGCCTTTGAATATCAGGCTGCTCACTATCCTGACTTGGTCGCCGTTGAGGATTTCCAACTAAAAATTACCTACGCTGAATTAGACCGTCAAGCCAATTGCCTTGCAACTCGCCTAAGGACGATAGGAGTCATTCCAGGCACACGCATCGGTCTTCTCGTTGAGCGTTCCATTTTCATGACCCTCGGGATTCTTGCTACACTTAAAGCGGGCGCGGCGTATGTCCCCATGGATGGCAACGTTGTTTCCGACAGCACCCTTCGCCACGCTTTGAAAGACTCTGGAGCTCTAGTGGTACTTGCGCAGCGTAAATTCGTCGACCGAGCAAGTGGTACACCGACAATCTGCCTGGAAGATTCTACCTGTGAAGCACCTTCGGAACATTGTATCAAGCCCACCGATCTATCCAAGACAAGCGACGGTGTCTATACCATTTACACGAGCGGTAGGTAGTCAACTTGTCTTCACGTTTCAGGTAACCAATATACACAGGGACAACGGGTGTACCAAAGGGTGTTAATGTCCTTCACTCCAACGTCACCAACCGTAAGCCAATGTGACTCCCTTCCTTGCTATCAATCTCATTTCAATCCGAAGTTGTCTGCCTAGCACCTGGCAACTTGGGAATGAGGCCAGGTTTCCGCGTATCTCAACTTATGAACATATCATTTGATATGGCTGCTTGGGTAAATTTCCCGTACCTCCGATTGACCACGAACTAAATCAACGTGTAGGAAATTCTAGGTAGTTTGTGCAATGGTAGCACACTTTGCTTGCGGGGGAAGACATCCAAGGAATGGCGTGCGGTGATGAAGACTGTAGACGTCGTGATTGCCACACCGTCAATGCTGGCACCTCACCCTCCTTCCGATTATCCAACGATTAAAGTGATCGCAGTGGCAGGAGAGCCCTGTCCAAAGGGTGAGACCTTAGCGATGACGTCCATAATACTGAATTAACAATTGTATGTTAGCTTTGGCAGACAGCTGGTCAACAAATGTTGACTTTTACAACTGCTGTGGCCCGACAGAAGTACATACATCCTTTGCTCCAAGTTTCTTTGCACTAATGTCGCCTTTGCAAGGTAACCATAGTGAACACCATGCATCTGCATTCTCCCAACAGACCTCTTGGCATTGGCGGTCCCACACCTAATAATACAGCTTATGTGTTGGACGAGAACATGAAACCAGCCAGGATCGGCGAAGTTGGCGTCATGTGGGCTGGTGGTGCTGGCATCACAGGAGGGTACTTGAACTTGCCAGACAAGACCAAAGAAAAATATAAACTAGATCCATTCATGAATGACGGGTAGGTTCCGTTCATTCGTAATTCTACTTGATTCTCATCCCCGACTAGGTCGTTCATGTTTAATACGGGTGACCTTGGGCGATGGAACAATGACGGAAGCTTAGAGCATTTTGGAAGAGTCGATCACCAGGTAAAAATCAAGGCAAGTTATTTTATTACTCCTTTTGTAATATGAATCTTGATACGAATTCCTCAGGGTTTCCGCGTTGAGTTGGATGGTGTGGCGTCAGCGATGGAGGTGAGTTGTTGCGTGATGCTCGTTTAGAAAACGTTTTCTGACTTGACTCGTGCCAGACATGCCCCGGAGTCGCCGTAGCATCCGCTATCCTTATAGATGGGGAATTATGGGGATTCTTTACCCCATCTATAATCGAAATCGAGGACGTCAAATCCGCTGCCGCTCGTGTACAACCATATTATGCTGTACCAACCCACTTCTTACGCCTTGATAGATTTCCGGAGACATCGTGAGCACTTTGTTTTGTTTGAAATAATAACGATTAACACGCTTTTTAGCAATGGCAAGGTCGATAAACGCGCGCTTGAGCGGCTAGCGAAGGACTCCTTAGGATCTTCGGTGATTCCTGCAGTGCCTGTTCCCAAGAAAATAGAGTTGATGAATGTGAAGAGCGGTGGTCTCGAGGTTGCAGAAAAACCTGCTTTGCACTCAGCAGCGTCTAATTCCTCCCTCATTGCCATTTCCAACAACCCAACTCTAATCAACTTACCGCTTGACGAGAAGGAAAAGATCGACGTTTCATCTCTGGAAGATCAGACACATATATTGGCTGACTGGAAGCAAGAGATACTTCCCGAAAAGACACAAGGGAGGCTCGTGCGCAACTTCCGTCACCAAATCTTTTACTTGTATCGCCGCCTATTTGGTATAGTTTTCTTGGCCAATTTTGGCATCTTTGTAGCTGTGGCTGTAAAGGGAGCAAACGCAGCCCAGATTGGCAAGATTGTCATTGCAAATCTGTTTGTAGCTATTCTGATGCGTCAGGACTATGTCATCGATGCTTTTTTCACGATTTTTACTGCCGTCCCCGCTTCGTACGTGATCTGGTGTCATTCTGAGATAATTGGCTGATAATTTTGCTACCTAGTTGGCCGTTGGCTATCCGCAGGATATGTGCTAGAGTCTATCATATAGGTGGCCTACATTCTGGAAGTGGAGTATCAGGCGTACTTTGGCTGATCCTCCTCACCGCTCAGGCGACCAAAGAAGTTACCCGTGGTGGCCCAGTAAGCGTTTTCATGTTCAAAAAGGTGACGATAACCCAACCGTTGACGGAATATAGACTTCCGTAGCCACACTAGTGGTTACATACCTGATCCTCGTACTACTGCTTGGCATCCTTGTATTGGCACATCCTACCTTACGCAAGAAGTACCACAACAGATTCGAGGCCAGCCATCGGTTTTTGGGCTGGTCTGCGACAGCAATTGTTTGGGCCCAGGTTTGTTGATCCCATCCCACAAGTGATGATATATCAACTCATTTTTTTAAAGATTGTCCTTCTTACAAACGATTATCGGCCGGTTGGACAGTCTCTTGGAATAGCCCTGGTTTCTTCAGCTCAATTCTGGTTATTGCTCATAATGACATGTATGTTTCTGACCCATGTCAAAAGTAGCTGTTCTCACTTCTGTATAAGGGTCTCTCATTCTGCCGTGGCTTAGACTTCGTAAAGTACCTGTTCGACCAGAAGTGCTTTCGACGCATGCTATCAGGCTATATTTTGACTACGGTATGTTGAACAGCGATCTTCTGGTGTCCTTACCAATAGAGAAAATTTTCTAGTAACACCGAAGACCGGAAGTTTTGTTAGATTATCAAACAGCCCCTGGACTGAGTGGCATGGATTTGCAACTATCCCCGAGTCAGGAATGAAAGGTTATTCGTTGGTTATCAGCAAAGCCGGGGATTGGACCGCTCAGCAGATTGCACAACCTCCAACGCACATGTGGGTGCGAGGGATACCAACATTCGGTGTTATACGCATTGTACCCTTGTTCCGTCGCCTGATTGTGGTTGCAACCGGATCCGGTATTGGACCTTGTACATCCGCTATCTTGGAGAAACGAGTCCCAATGCGGTTACTGTGGACTGCACCAAACGTACGCGAGACCTTTGGGGACAAACTCGTGGACACTGTGCTTGCTGCCGCACCAGACGCAGTAATTTATAGTACGTAATCTCCTCTTGCTCACCATGCTCTTGAATTTTTAACTGTACAACAACAGATACTCGGAAGCAAGGAAAGCCAGATATGGTCAAGCTTACCTACCGCCTTGTCAGAGACTTCAATGCCGAAGCTGTCGTCATTATCTCGAACAGGAAATTGACAGAACTAGTTGTGTATGGGATGATGAGCCGGGGGATACCTGCCTTTGGAGCCATCTGGGATTCTTGATTGCACTTGGGAATAAAAGTGGACTTGAACCAAATGACATTCACACTCTTTCAGCTTAAATTTCACAATCCTCTTTAGATTAGCCATAATTACGTTCATTTGGTATTTATATACTCCTGGAGAGGCTGTAAACAACAACTATAATAATGACTGTTTACCCACCGTAGCCTCGACAATATTAATAGACGTAGGATTTTCTCCTTAAGCGTGTGTGATCGGCAACAAAGCTTTTCTCACGGCCTGATTTCAAAGTTGACCATGAACCCCAGGTCTTTCCCGGATGGCCTGCTCCTCAAGTCTCATCCAATAGCTCGGAACAAAGCTGTGGCTGCGTTGGGATTTCGGGAGGGCTCGATCGTTGCAGAGATTCCCTCGTTAGCGGCTGTCCTTCTACCTTTAGAAAAGGGACGGAGGTGTGATTCGTGCTTTCGAAAAGCCTCACCACAAAGGGCGTTGCGAAAGTGTACGGGGTGTGCTTCATATTGGTATTGTGACGTACAGTGTGAGTTCTGCATATTGCGCCATTTTTCTGCCTCCTCAGGCCTGTGTTCCATAGGTCAAAGTCTGCAATGGAAAGATCATCATAAGAGGATTTGCAAGCGATACCACCAATTCGATACATCGGTTGCATTTCAGTCTCTTGCTCTTCATGACAAGCTGGACGCGATTCTACTTTCTCATTTGCTGGCATGTGTTTCATCTAATTTGCCTTTTCCGAGAGATGATTCGCCTATCTCCACCTTTCTTTCGCTCATCCCCAGTTCTAACACCCCTGAATTTTATCTGCCTTGTGTTGATATCAAGAGCAACATATCCCGGCAAGTTGCTGGAGACTTGTATGCCCGGTTTAGCAATAACAACTTTGTCGTTCACTCGCACCTTTCCCCAGTTGGGCATGGGATTTTTCCTCTGGCTAGTTTCCTCTTTAACCACTCGTGCTATCCCAATGCAGCCCCAAAATACGTTTTCTCACAAGATTCTATAATAATGAAGGTAGTGGCCCTTCGAGAAATAAGTGCCGATGAAGAAGTATGATTATGTGCATGTTCATGCTTTACATTAAAGACGAATTCCCTCCAGATATGTATACCGTACCTGGATCCTGCTCTGGTCCAAACTCGTCAACAGATTCTTGAATATACTTACGGCTTCCGCTGCTCGTGTTTCTCCTGTCAGGGACTACCTCCCTTGAGCGACATTCCGCTTCCCCCCAGTTCTGCGGAGGGACTCTCTTCCGTTGCAGGAACGCTGCGAACCTTTGTCGGTCTAGACCAGTCGCTGATAGTGCTTCCTGAGAAGCCGAAAGGGGGGATACCACAGCTGTTATACTGTGTCTTCCATGAAACATATCTATCAAACATATCAGACATATTCACCAAGTCATCCCACGATGGCCAGTACGACTTGGCTCTTGACGCTGGCATCACTCTGCTTGGAGCGTATATCTTGATCTATCCCCCCAACTTTCCACAGATAGGTGAGATTCTCAAGTGCTTCCTCTGCAGTTTTTATCATAAATGAGGCCAAGGACTGCACCTTTTAGAAATGGCAAAGACAGCGTGGAACATGTTTATCACATCTGGGGAAACAAATGGTGAATTGAAGAATCAGGCACAGGCACTCTTAGATATGTGCCGCAAGATTTTGGACATCTATGGGCCGGAAGGTGACGAGGACGGCCCGTTGAGCGAAGCTGAGAGACTGCAATCGCTGTTGGGTTAGGCCTTTAAATTGTCAACAACACTATAATTTGATCGCATAGACTCGGATTTCCCACTCTAACTGCGATCTTGATTTAGACGTCTCTTTTGGCTTTTTGGTCACTTGGCACTCAATGTCTTCGCCGAATTTTGAAACGTCATCCTTATCTAATGGCAGATGTTACCTCGCTTTACTTTTATTACATACCTGGGACGATTTGATTTCGCTTCACAATATATATATGGATTGACTAACTCATGCGTAGCTTTTCCTTTCAGGCCTAGTTTTCTAAGCCAGCCGGTCTTTCCTCTTCATCATGCCCTCACTTAGACTCCCTTCATTCTTTCATCCACGTCACCCCTTTCGTCGACTCCACTCTTTCCATCTCTCTCCCAATGCGGGACCACAACTCAACGTCGTACAACCACCGTCACCACCACTACCACCACAGTTAGATTCAAAGCCGCCACTCGTTTACTATAACCCGTCACTGTCCCTTCGTGGCGCGGTCACGGTTAAACTCGCCTTCGTGGTGTCGCTTGTCTTTGTCGCCTTGGTTTCGTTCTCCTTCATGGGTGCAAGTGTAGATGAAGAATATTTCCGGCTCTCGCTGGAAAAAGTTGCGGACACTGACCCTGGAGTATGAGAATGAGCATTCTAAATCGGGTGATCACTTACCACTATCCTAGATCGTACTCTTGGGAGAAAACGTCGATGTAGACGTGGACGAGCCGTCAATCACTATTCGGTGGTCTATTGTTGCTTGTGGGGAAGATCTTACTCTTCCTGGTTCGGCAGGCGTTCGTGGCGTCGCAAACTGCGGCCTCCCATCAACACCTTTACATATCTTCGTTGACAAGTCAGTCATAACTGCCTTCTTTTCCATGGCGTAATACTCATCAATTTTCATCTAGTAAACCAGCACCTGCAGCAACGTATGATCCCATGGAGATTCCATTTAACCGACAGACTGGTTCTAGAAGAAGGTTAATATCAACTCTTTCAGGCCGAGCAATCCGCTAACGGCATTCTTTCCAGCATCCAGAACCTTGTACAATTCGATAGCGACCATGTGCTTGACGTTCACAGATCTCGTCTCTATCCTTTTGATACGTATATGCTCTCTAGCACCATTCGCGCTCTATCCTTCAACAACGAGACCCTCCCAATCCGAAAAATAGTAACCATTGACATCACATCCAGTTTCAACATCCTGACAACCGACATTGAAAGCTTCTCTACTTCGGAGAACAGCTTGGAAAGTACAAGTCGAGACATCGATATGCAAGTCAGCCGCCCGAACTCAGCTCGCGTCTACATCTTCATCATTTTTGGACTCAACTGGGTCCTTGCTCATGTCACTATTGGCCTCGTCCTAGTTTGCAGACAACTGTCGGAGAAGAAACCAATCTCTAAACACTTGGTGTCAGCTGGCGCTATTGTCATAGGGATCCCACAACTTAGGGCTAGTATGCCTGATGCTCCAGGTTTTGATGGTGAATATCATCGTCTTAGAATGATGCGCGCTTGTTATCTGACAAGACA
>CEMU01569772.1:41308-52386 GCA_900068965.1 Calocybe gambosa | reverse complement strand
ACACACGCACTGCCAACTGCAGAGTTATCTTTGGAATCCTCAGAAGCATACCTCGTCGGAGATTTGAATCAAGGGGTTAAAAATATTTCCCATGTTCTCAACATAACACGCCTGTGGTCATCAATTGCTTCCGTCGGTGGGCTACGTAGATGCCTCTCCATAGCAACCTCGTACGCGGGTGTTCGTAGGATTAACGGTGGTGCAGTACTCTTACGTGATTCCCCCCTTCATGTCTCGCAACTAGCATCCATAAATGTCCTTTACCGCGCGTTAACGCACATGGCCTTTGGCACAATCAGGCTCATGGGAAAAGCAGAATGTGGGGTGGCCTCAGAAGACGAGTTGCTTAGATTGAGGATGCTTACACCAACCACTAAAGCATTTGCCGCCGAAAAGGCTTGTACAGGAATGGAAGAGGCCATGACCGCTATGGGTGGTGCTGGCTACATGGAGGAGAATGGATTTGGCCAAGCAATCAGAGATTCGCTTGTGGAGAAGTGCGGTTGTTCCTGCCTACTAGCACTGAATATGCTGATAAGAACCCTAGGATATGGGAAGGCACGACGACTGTCTTAGGTTTGGACCTGGTCAGAGCTGCGCGAGATTCTGCCATGATAAATTCCTTCTCTTCTGTACGTGCTCTTTGTTCATTGCATCAGAGATATTCTAAATCCTTTCTAGTGGGTCGACGAAGTCCTTTCTTCATGCTCTATTGACCTTCAAACGCGGCTAGAGCGGCCTTTGGAACTTTTGAAAGATGGTGTGGCAGAATTAATCTCATCTTTAAGAAAACCGGTTTCCCCTCTAGTCCCCCGAGCAGCGATCATGCTCACAGGATTCATAACGTCAGGCATCTTTCTTTTAGAACACGCCGTGTGGGCAGACGCCAATAAAGAGAGCAAATCCGAGGTTGATCTCGAAGTTTTCCGAAGATGGATGCTCGAAGGCGGCATGCTAGAGTCCATTGAAGATGTAAGGAGAGCCAAGCAAGATATCGATATGCGGGTTCGCACCGATTCTGCGATAGTATTCAGAAGGAAGTCAGGAGCTAAATTATAATCTGTCCCATCTTCTCGTTCTGAAGGTGTTTGCATAAGTACATGAAGCTATGGCGGATATGGAACTATATGGCAACTTGTACATAGTCAGTTCAACCTGTCTGTATTGTGCCCAAGCTCACCCTAGAGTACCCCGTCCTCCCCAACCGGTTCTTGGACTGAGATTCAGAAAAACTGTTTGGCTATCTCTGAGCACTTTGAGCGTGATGCTTTTCTGTAACCAATTTTAATGAATGCACACCGCTAATGAAACGAGTAGCTAGAGCCTTACGTTCTCATTTTGAGCCACCAGCTCAGCTAAAGGCTGCAAAGATGGCGAGGAAAAGTCCCGGTGGTCCAGAGAGCCGAATCTCACTAGAAGATCTTCTCCTCGAAGACCCTTCGCATCATTCTAGTCTATCAACGTATCGTAGGATGAACAACAACGTACGGCTTCTGCAGCTGGGCTTCCATGAGCCACATCGTTTACTCTAGCAAACGGTCGTGCTCCTTCCACTGTTTTCGCTGATTGAGGGTCTTCTGCTGGCGCGTTTGCAGGATCATATATAGTCTCCAAAGCTTTCCCGATCTCATTCGTCACGGCACTCAGGTCATTCCGAAGTTCAATTATCCGCACTCGCGCATTTCGTACGGCATAAACGTCAATATCTGCTCTTGGAAAACCATCCTCGTCGATTAATGGAGACTGCATTGAGGAAGAATTAGCCTTGAGAATGGAAATCTGTGCCTCGATCTGTTGCTCTATGTTACTCTTTTTCTCCATCAGTAATCGTGCGTTATCCATTGCGCTAAACACGCTCGTTGGTGTGAGAGATGCGAAGATGACGTCAGCCAATGATTCTCAGGATGTAACTGTGCATATTCTACAAAATACAGAGTCAAAGCCCGAATCATACTGCACTACCCCAAAATTCATCCGGTGCCTTCTTATCCGCGCCGTACCTATACAAAGGATGAGAATTATGCGAGTCATCCGTCGCCTTTGCAGGAGGGTCTCCGGCGTTGATTGGAAGAGGATCCACGTTGTTCTCCGTTTCCAGGTCAATCCTGATATCTAGGGTCCTACTCTGCACTGTACTCTCGTCAACTTTCGTACGATGGAAAGTGATCGATTTTGAGCGCAAGCCAAAATGGCTTCCTCTAGACATCTCGTGAGATTCTGAGCGTCTGGTATAAGGCAAGCACCAGTTGCCGACATCGATGATGCGGGTAAAGAGACCGACAAGGATAGGCATGTTGCACACGAATAAAGAGGATGAAAGCTTGATACCATGGAGTTAGGTACACAGACAAGGGAAAAACGCTGGATGACCTACCTCAATAATTGCGGTAAATATGACAGCAAGGGAGCCTGGTTGGGCAATAATGTAGTAAGCATGAACCAGGCTCGTAATGGTGGTAACGATGCTAGCTGAGAAGGCGATAATGAGCCTAGTCCTTTGGGCGCTAGTGGCCGCTTCAAGGGTCCAGAGCATGCGCAGAGGTGTTACTACCAAAACAGTGTCCGCATAGATATCAGCTACGTAACAAAAGTTCGCACTTAGCGAGATTTTGGTAGTCAGATACGGGCTGCTTACTAATTAATTGTGCTATTGGGACTTCCTTCTCGAGGGGGCATTGTGGCACTGGGGCATTCTTGAGAACAAACTAAGCACCTCGTTCTCAAGTTAGATTAAGGTGATACCAACCTTCCAAGCCGGTAACCTCTCGCAAACCCATAGGAGTTGAGCAAGAAGAATCATCCAGATTATAACATAACTGGCAGCCACTATATGGAGGAAACGTCTGATCTTGGTCCCTTCGACACTGATGCGTATTACAGTAAACAGGATGGACAACCTTGCGGTCCTATCTCAAGCTCAAGCTGATGCGAACACAATCCACAAACGTAAGGACTTACCAAATTATACCATAGAATGATTGGGAAATTACATAGTACATTGCATAACGGTTGAGATGTGACAATTTCGCTGAATATAGAATATAGTTATGAGAATGCCATGAATTCCTCGTGTCTCAAAAACAAAGAAATGAGCGCACTCTGATCACCAAGGTGAACGAACAAGGCACTGTCGAATGCAATCAGAATAAGTAGGGAGAGTGTCGCAAACCCGTCGTCGTAGCCGAACCGCCTTGCACGCAAACGCTCGGCTAGACGAATAATAGTAGCGACAGCAGCTATAATGGGCGCAATGTAGCCGCAGACTGTCAGGGACGACAAGATTGACAGTTTGGAATGGGCATAAATTCAGTAGAGGATGTTTACCACTCACTTTCCACGTCGTGTGCTGTAATCATAGGGATTTTTGTAAGCGGACAAAGATATGCCGATGGATGGCCACGCTATAAAGCAAGAACGAGGAATTCCACGTATGCGAATCGGTTTACGGCTTCTGCTTGAGTTCGGGGCCACGTTTGACCCCGGAATGTGAGGTTGAACTCTACATTTTATGCATCGACTTTGTGAGTAGATGCGATCATTTGATCATAAATAGAACGAACGAGAAATCTAACTGGGATCGCAATCTGGTGTGGAGCATACGCTCGTGCCCATACAATGTTCTTGATGGCCCGTCAACGTTGTCAGCCTGCGGCATGGTACTGTTATGGTGAAGATAGGATGATCCACTGATGCTTGATGCAACTCCTTGCACCGTCAGCCTCAATTAGCAAAAATATCTCAAGTTATGTGTCGCAGCTGTTGATCAAATAGGCCGTTTTTCATCCCTGAATCGTTGAATAATATTGGCGCTACGCCTCGTGCAGCTATTTAGCCTATCCCAGACGGTCTTTTGATCAGCAGATGCTCCACAGACCAGTGAGGTGTTCTGTGATCAAAATGGTGATCATGCGCATGCATCTCACGGGCAAAGTCAAGTTTTGACCCCAGGTAGATCACGTATTGGAGCGATGTGCCGGTGTTGACTGCTCTGAGCTGCAAATCCACCGTGTGCAGTGGAGCGCTCAAAACTTTAGCAAAAAATTTCGTCCACTATGGGCAATTCCAGTAAATGTACATTAGTGACGGTCGTCACAGAAGCTGTGTGAGGAGAATGCAAGTCTACAGTTCGTGTAATGGATGGAATATTGCCATGAGTGTCGCCATGTCGATTGCACAAACGCGACGTCAAAAAACAGGTTGCAACGGAACTATGCCCTTTCGGAAGTTCATGGCCCACGCCAAGCTGCTCGGAGCTACCCGTGACTCTTAACTTTGACGGACGCCACCACTATTAGCCGGCCATCGTGAATCGATATGTACTGGTCTTCGCGTCTACAAATCCTAACCTCTTTCAACACTGTATCGCTGATCTCGCCTGGTTGACCATCATGTTCAAACTGCCAGCGTCCCCAGAGCTAGATAAAGGCTCGGAGAAGGGATCCTTCGATCAATATTCCACTTCTAACGGGACGGGGCCCAGCTTACAGCCGGTGGAAGTCAGGACTTCAGTAAGACGGAAGGTGGATCTGAACCTCATACCATTGGTGGCTATCCTTTACCTCTGCAGTTTCTTGTGAGTGCACTACTTGTCATTTTACGAGGCTTATCTCCTTGCGATAGGGATCGAGGTAATATCGGTATGCTTCTAGCACGTCTTTCCCATACAATCTACTTACATTCCTCAATATTCCTTAGGAAATGCCAGGGTATCTCGGACATCTTCCCGTCCGGAACTATCCTAATGTTTGTCCATAGGTTGCCGGGATGGGCACCGATCTTAAACTGACCGGAATCAAGTATCAACTTGCAGCAGCGGTTTTCTTTGTATGCATACTCTTCTGCTTCAACTACACGCAAGTAATAGCTCCTCCAGATACCTTACAGCTTGTTGGAGATTCCTTGTAATGTGGCCCTCAAGCTTGTTCGACCATCCATTTGGAGTTCGTCATACCACTCGTGACAGCACTCTATTATTGACAATTCTGTCGCTGCCACAGTTCCTGGGATTATGTTTGCGTGGGGCCTTGTCAGTAAGTATTGAATTTCCATCCGTCCGTCGCGTCGTAATTGACCATCGTCGCCTCCAAGTGGTTTGTATGACATTTATCAAAAGCTTCGAGGGTCTTGTCATGTAAGCCACGCTGGACCTCCCCCTCCGTCTGCTGTAATTGATGTAAAACTAGTGCCCGTGTTTTTCTTGGATTGACAGAGGCTGGTCTGCCTCCTGGTGTTGGTGAGCAGGGCTCAAGCTTTTATTTTACCGATCCACGACATACCTTTCCAGCTTTCTACATCACCATGTGGTACCGCAAGGCCGACCAAGCTCGACCCATCTCTCTTTATTTTTCATCTGCGACATTGTCCGGTCAGTCAACCTCATTTCATTATCAAGGCTCCTCGGGTCTCAAATGAAAGAAAGGTGCCTTCGGAGGGTTGCTGGCGTTCGCCATACAAAAATTGAACGGGTGATGCATTTCCACCACGTCTTGAAGTATACACTGAAGTTAGCTGACCAGGCGAGCTGATTTGCGCGGATGGCAGTGGATCGTGAGTACCTCTACAAACCTTACAGTGAGTCCCTGTTGCTGAAGTTACACAGTTCTTGCTTGAAGGACTAGGTACATCTAAATCTACATTGCACAGAACCATGCTCAAATCCATCCCAGCGACATGTTTATTTGCCCTCCTGGCATTTTGGAAGCTACCAGATGTATATTAATACTATCTGTTCAATTTTCTTCTTCATCTCAATCCCATCTAGTATCCGTCAACTGCCAAATTTCTGACGGAAGAGGAAAAGGATCATTTGACAGATGCACTCGCAAGAGATACTGCCGGAGAACCTTATCAATTCGAACGCCGTTTCATAATGGAAGTCCTTAAGGATCCCATGTCATGGTTGCAGACTGTCATTTATCTGGGGTTCGCACCTTCATCTATACTGCAAAAAAGTACATCTGGATTATAACGTTTTATTTAGGATGGTCATGCCACTGTATTCATTGTCTCTTTTCCTCCCAACTATCATCAACGCCTTGGGATATTCAGCTTCGACTGCGCAACTGTACGCTTTCTTGATATACTTTCATACACCTAGTAAACCTTTCTCAGGATGACAATACCACCATATGCAGCCGGATGTGCAACCACTATCATAGCTGGCATGCTGTCCGACCGATTTTCCGCTAGAGGTCCGTTTGTCATGCTCCTCTCGTTCATCGGGATTGTCGGATATGCCATGCTTTACGCCACCTCTCCCACGAACCTTCCAGGAGTGGGATACGCAGGATCTATACTGTGTGCATGTGGCACCTTTCCAACTGTTCCTATCATGCTTGCATGGGGATCAAATAATGCGGGAAGCTCATTGAAGAAGGCTGTCATAATTGGTCTTCTGAGTGGTGTGGGAAACCTTGGAGGGTGCGTACTTCGCTTTGACAATGGTCCAAACACTCTTCCACCGCCTTCACGGTGCTATAATCTACCTACGTATCAGAATGTGGAGTAAAACTGAATTTGGCCCATTAGGATCTGTTCTTCATTTATCTACAGAACGCAAGATACTCCCAGGTTTCACCTTGGTCATGGTGTGTTGTCATCTTGTTTCAATGTAGGTTGCGCTAAATCCATGATTGATACAGGTATTGTTATTGGGTTTTTGTGTATGGCGTTTGTTGGATCATTATTGGCAATTCTTCTTTACCGCCGGTTCAACGCACAGAAAGAACTACAATGCCGTGAGGAGAAGATAGAACCTAGTAGAGCCGCGGAGCTTGCACATCTAGGGACTCATTCGCCACTCTTCAGGTGCAACTTCATCTGTTGAACTATAGAACTGTTCAACTGACTCCCATTAGGTATTCACTTTAGGGATTGCTCAGACCAACCATAGCGGTTTGAGTGTGTCGTCGCGGAGTGATAATCTACAATTTAATACAAACGAGTTGCTATTCTTTCGGAGTTCTCACATTTTGTCAAAATTCTGTTTGGGGATCCAAGCATCCGTGACGCATATGATCAAGTACTGCGTTGATAGTTTACGAAGTGATCGGTGCAGTGGAGCGCTGGCTTCTGATGATCCTGATTCGACTAGAATTATGGAAATAGTTCAAATTGCATATATAAGCTTGGACCATCTCGCTGCTCACGAAACGTCTCAGCTATGACGAAGCTTGCTACTTCCGAGTTCCTGGCTGAGCTAAAAGAACTTTATCCCGGCACCAAAGGAGCATCTGCTCAAGATTGTAACTCACCTACCCATGCTTGCTAAAAGGCAATGACTGATATCTTGAATCTTGCAGACGTCGAGAATCCTTGGTACATGGTTGCGGCCGTCGCATTTTGTGGAAGCAACGAGCCTGAAGAAGTCTCCCATGTCTTTAACTATGCTCTAAAGGAGCTTGAGGCTCTTGGCGGAAACCACGACCAAAAACTGCAGCTCGCCAGGAAGGTTCGAGATGCCGTTTTCAAAGCCGGGATGACTGCAGGGTATCCAAAGGTAAAAAAAAATTCAGTCTCATTTTCGGGCAATATGCTCATTGTCCTCTAGGCTATCAACAGCTTAGCCGAGCTCAGTAAAGTCATGCCAAAAGATTTGCATGACACCAAACCTATGAGGCACATACATCAATCAGGCAAAATCTGTTGAATCTAACCGTATAAATGACAGGAACTTCAAAACGCCGATTGAGGACCATGAGGAGATGGGAAGGAAGTTTTTTAACACAGTTTACGGCAGTACAGCAGATTCTGTACAGGGCTTGCTCGACTCTATATATCCTGACATGGGTACGTACAATTTACATGTTGTCAAACGGATTTTCCTATTTGATTGTCATTTGTATTAACAGGCTGGTTCTCTAACACAATTGCCTATGGCCTCACGTACAGCTACATGGGGGCCATGACCCCAGTGGAATTTTCGTACACTCTGGTAGCCGCTCTTATAACCAATGATAACCCGAGGCAGATCCAATGGCATCTCGATGGGGCTAGACGAAATGGGGCGACGTTTGAAGAAACCAAAGCTGTCAGGGAAATCTCTATGCGAATTGGAAAGGTAGTAGGTGTTCGTTGGAAGTCTGGCGTACCAGAAGTGAAAGACGTAGTTTCGTAAACTAAGTGCACCAGGTGAAATATCCATTTACTAGTGCGTCCGCTTAATACTACTACTATATTCTAGTAGCATCCTTCGCGTGCTCGTGTATTGTTTGCTCCCGAAACTTTTGTCGTAGGAACGCGCAAAAGTCAACGGCCGTATTGGATAATCAAATTGGCCTCTTTTTTTTTCTTTTTTTCAAGTTGACTGTCCTGTGACACATGGTGCCCTATCTCAGAGAATGAGACCTTGACACTGAGCCTATGCGCGGATCGTTCTCAATTTCGGTTCTCATATCTGCCGCTCTGGAAACAGGCGTGTTAGGACTTAATTAACCCACAGAATCACAGACCATGTATCCTATTCTTTCCAGCCCTTTCCAGGTTGCTCCCAAAGATATATAAATATCTGCCTCCGGGCGGGTGTCTCCTTGATGAGCATTTCCACCTCCCACTCCTTTATGCTTGAGTAGATCCTTGGGCGATACAAAATTTTTATCAGCGGTGAATACTGCATAGGTTGGACCTGCAGATCCTCCGGTTCTAAGTGAATTAGAAGATTACAGGACCATCCCCGGTCACCATTGACAATGAGTTTCAACTCTTTTCTTTGGCAACATATATATCAGTGCCGAGTTGTTGAATGTGGCTTTACTCGATGATAATGACTTTCAAGTTCGTATATTATATCTGTCGTAAGAGTTGATATCCTACTATCAAACAAAAAATGGTGTTGACTCGAATTTCGTCGGGTGATATCTAACTGAATAAGATTATGAACACTTGGAATGAATGTATATCTGCGACACAACGCGAAGGGATCAGCTTCACATAGAAATGTGTGTACCGTTTTAGATTCTGAAGAGGCAAAATCGGGGATTACTGGCGTGGGGTTCTTTGCCGGGTGAATCGTTGAGGTGTTATTAAGACAGCTGTCGCGCATTTTGCTTCTGCTGTACTACTACTAGCCCAGACCCAGTGCGCTCTGTGACTGCCATAAGTCATGTTGCTCATATCACAGGTGAAGTCTATTTCATACTATTAATAGTGATTGTAGCACTACTGTGAAGCCAAGCATAGTCGTGTGGTGAGATTGATGCCTGGTCGATGGCCAGTTTTCCAGTTGGTACATAGATAGACAGGGAATGTTCGTCGCTGCACGCATTTTTATAGTCGCGTCAAAGATAGTGGACAGGTCATGAGGCAAATAGCGTTTACTAACGGTGACACACATCGGCTGAGGAAATGAAGTGCTCAGCAGCTAGGAGCTACTGTCTGTAGATAGTAGGCCGGGATAAGCTCTGCAGCTGTCTTTGCTCATCTAATATATATTGCAAATTTTGTCGAACTGCGTACTGTAGAAATACTTTCATGTACATAGATATGCGTATTGGTTCATCAATGTATGTCATGAATATGCAGATTGACTTTTTATCCGACAACCCTTCCACGGACGACCTGCATGGAGCTCAACAGTTTTGAGGCAACGTGAGCCGCTTTAACACCACTGGCAATCATTGCCCCAAAGGTTGGCCCCATCCTGTTGGCCCCATCGTGTTCCGACAACTCCATTCCTGTTGGGGAAGAACGATTACGTGAGCAAAATTTAAAAATAGAATAAAATCTCCATGACCCACCAGCGAAAATGAGACCGGGCACGACTTCACGCGTGTTGTTGACGATTGCTGGCTCAGCACGGTTCATGTCAAGTCCACGCATGTTGCCGAGCTCCTTGTTAAGGCCAGCGCTCACAAGTCGTTTTGCGGAGAAGGCTCCCATTGGGCCATCGTGTCCGGTGGCAGAGACAACGATGGGTGCAGTGATGGTGTTTGGATCCATGCATGACTGCGTGTCGTGGTTTAGAGACACAAGTGTCCAGTTAGTTACGACACCAGCAACCCGTTGTCCTCCGCTGTAGTCTTCGTGTACGATGAGGTCCTCGACGGCGGTCGCATTAAGTAAGACAACGTTAGGCTTTGCAAGGACCTTTGAGAGGAGGGTAGATGTAAAGAGAGCGGCGTGCTTGACGACGACGAATGCTCCTTCGTCTTCGTATTCTACGCCAATTTCTCGCAAGAACCCATCAGCAGGCTTGCGAATAATCTAGAATGAGCGTGAGTCGAGAAGATACTGGTTTTAGTATTAAACGGTTATGTACCATTGGGGTCATTAGTTGGCCTCCAAGCCATGCGCCACCCCCAGGTGCCACATTGGCCTCTACGATGGTAATTTTGAGCTGTGGAGCATAATGACATCAGACACCACGACATAAAAGCTATGACGGTTTGAGAGTCTGAAATATTTACCTCTGGGTTCATTGTTGCAAGCTGATACGCACAAGATAAACCAGCGCTGCCAGCACCAACGATGACCACATCGGATATTGCTCGCTCGTACATGGTGTTGAAGTATCTAARAWGTTGWTCRTTGTAAAAACTAGCTCCAYYTKGGGTTTGACATACCGTTTTACCATAGCTCTTGATACCTGTGACTCCTCGATGGGTGCAAAGGAGTAGCTCCCTTCATAATTCTCCGAGACGTCATAACTGGGAGAAGAATCGTTAGCAGAGGCAGAGGACACGTCTAGAGTAATGGGGGCCATTGCGATGGGAAAGGAGAAGTATGTGTAAAAAAAGCGATTTATATAGAGCTAACGCGAGATTCCGGGATGTTTGCTGGCGTTTTCGAAGTAGAAACCTCCGTATTACGTAATTGATATTGAAAAAAAAAACGTGGCCAAAGGGTCACTGGCAAAAGAAACGCTGGTCCGATGTTCGACAGGTGTGTCCATTTCTGACCTGCTTTCCAGTGCTCACTAGCGCTCACTACTGATCAGCGAAAGGAAAACAGCCAAGCATAGCTGTCCTCCAGACGAGAAGACGTCTCCTTCTGGTTCAGACTGATCAGACGCTAGGGTCGATCGGAAGTTCGGAAAGCCTCGGGTTAAGGCCTTCTTCATCGGCTCTCTGCCAGTGCAGGGA
>CEMU01569772.1:25967-41297 GCA_900068965.1 Calocybe gambosa | reverse complement strand
AGGGACTACTCAGGCTGGTATCTTGTCGAAATCCTCGGCGGGGTGATTGCTCTCGCTGCCAGAAAACACATACATTTGACGTTGGCTCCAAAACCGCGGACCATTGGCTGTGAGTATAGATAACTTGAACATCATTCGTAGGGTCCTCCTGTAGCGACTTTACGGCACTCGATAGATTCGACAGTCAGTCCTATTCTTCGAATTGGCAGCCTGATGAAGTTACTCCTCGTTACCTGGGTAAACGATCATTACCGCGGGATGCGGCGTTAAGCTGAGCTTTCAGACTATGGTAATTACGTCGCTGGCGAAATTCAAAAATTGAGCAACAATGACATTCAGTGAACTGAACAAACCTTAAATTGTTCGCTCTTAGAGCATGGTCCACAGAGAGGATGAGGTGTTCGACGTCGTCAAAATGGATGTTTATCGGAAACATAGTCCGTAGTTGATTGCGCATCAAAGAGGCGCATCATTGTGGGCTTGGACTCTAAACATTTGACGAGATATTGAAGAATAGAGTCAATAGACAGCGCGATGTGACGCGTAGAGACAGGCACATGACGTTATTTGCTCGTGAGGGCATTGCACATCACAGAATGCACGAACCAGATATCCGACTTTGATTCATGCGTGATGAGATTCTGCATGAAAAAGCAATGCTAAGGATTGGCAGACTGAGCGTGAGGTCCCAGCAGATCCATATTGCACCTTTAGTAAAGTAGAGGTAACGACAGCAAGGCCAAGATGTTCTCGCTTAAGCATCTGATAGGGCTCGAGAAGATATCCCCAAATGTGGTTGAAGAGTCGATGATGATGGCTGTAGGTAATCAAGAGATCACGGACGACCTGAGTCATGGACGGCAGTTATAATTATAGACTTTTTATAAAAACCGGCAACGCTAGCAATTGAGAGGTTCCCTCTAGCCACAATTCGGTGAGTCGCGGCTCAATCTTTTACATGCATGTACACTAAGTATCCCACGTCTGGCTCACAGACCCATACCCCTGTTGAACCACAACTGCAAGTCCATATCCCTCTTGCACGTTCTATTAACCTCTTTTTTTCCCAGTAAATCTGAAAATACCGAGATGCAGTCCCAAAATTTCACCCTTGTAGAGGACCCTCTGTCACTGGATCGCATTAGATCAGTTCTCACTCGTCTAGAAGATAGTATCATCTTCTCTCTCATCGAGAGAGCTCAATTCGCACATAATCCACGCATATACCAACGTGGCGGATTCCAAGAGTTGAAGGACCTAGCGTTTGAAGGAAGTTTCTTCGAGTGGTTCTTAAAGGAAACAGAAATCTTTCATGGTGTGCTGCTCTTCAGCTGTAAATTGTTTGACACTAACACTTCTTGTGAAAAAATAAAATAAAAGCAAAAGCAAGGCGTTATATGAGGCGAGTGACCCAGCCACTAGTAATGTGGCTCAATTTCAAATCTTTTCACAGCCCTGACGAATACCCCTTCACCACCGACCTTCCAAAGCCTGTTCTCCCGCCTCTAGCTCTCCCCAGAATTTTGCACCCCAATAAAATAAACGTGAACCCCTCGATCCTTTCTTTTTACACACGCGCTATCATCCCTCGCATTACCCGTCGTGCAACATTAGCTCTGGCGACCCTTAAGCGTGCCAATGGCATAACTGGTGACGCAGAGTTTGAGGATGATGGAAATTACGGTAGCGCCGCTACCATCGATGTCGAAATCATTCAACTCATCAGCAAACGCGTGCATTACGGTATCTAAGCCTTTTTAAACACTAATTTCCACCTATCAACTCCGACTTGCTTATGCTCAACGTCTATATCTATTGCAGGTAAATTCGTCTCTGAATCAAAATTTATTCACGACCCAGCTGTGTTTATTCCCCTCATACGAAATCGGGATCGCAAAGCGCTTGATGGCCTTATCACAAATCCAGATGTCGAGACGAAGCTTCTGACGCGGTTAACGAAAAAAGCTGGAACTTATGCGCAGGATATCGGCTGGGAACCTGGTCCTGTGATCAATGGCAGTCCGATAATCGGTGGAAGTCCGAGGCTGAATGATAGGTCGAAAATTGACGTCGACGGCGTTCTTGACCTTTATGAGAGCTACATCATTCCGTTAACAAAGGAGGTAGAGGTAAGTAGCTTTATAACAATTCCAAGAATTATTGGTCGAGGTAAACACTGTGCAGGTAGAATATCTGATCCGTCGCCTGGACGGGTTAACAGAAGAAGAGATTGAACAGCTATCCAATAAGAACAGCTCTAAATAAGATATCTCATATCCTTATTGCACGCATCAAAATTCAAACTTGTAATCATCAATTCATTTGGGCGAAGTAAATGATACATAGCGTGACGAAAAACAATATAATCGTTCATTCCTTCCAGAAGATGAGAATAAGCTCCTAATTAGGGTCTGTAGTCCAGCACAAAGAATTTGAAAGCAGAAGAAATTTGGGTAAGAATATAGCTTAAGGGGGAATAATGATAACTGGATTGAAACAAAGTGAGTATGCGTCTTATAACCCTAGATCTACAAAAAAAAATCAAGTCTCAGAATGGCATGTAGGAAAAGACAGTCCTACCTTCCAGTAGACGCTGTCTGTCATCATCTGAGATGTTTCGAGTTGCACGGCGAGCAAGAAGTTTTTCTGTTCTATACTTCTCATAGAGCACCTCGTTAGTATTGGTCTTAAGAAGCTGTCGGGACGCGTAAGAGAATGATAGACTTCATAACATCACCAATATGAATTTCACCTTTAGATGAGTGGACAAGACAGCCGTTCGTAGGGCTGCGAAATCACAATGACTGGGATCAAGCACATCAATAGTGCCCCATCGGAACTTTCGGGTAAAAACTCCTCTCAAATCTTCTGGAGGACTGTGGGTATAGGGTAATTTTATGCTATGGACTGACGCGGGTGTGGGTGGAACCCCATCTTCGTCAGATTGTTGTATACTAGCTGGCGGATGCGGAGAGGAATGACCAGCAATGGAAAAACGTCTCTGTCTTTGTCTGATACCTTCCGGCGTAATCAACGCGAAGGGTAGCCGCTCCGACAGGTCTAACTTGGCAAGCATGTGCGCCGAAAAGCGAACGTTGGCCACACTATCCTTGTCCGTCGCGTCAGGCGATATAGGACGGGGTTCGTCCTCGGCTTCTGCAGCCACAGACAAATCACGACGGGAGCGAGAGCGGGAGAGTGTCCTTCCGACATGTCGTGACGGACGTAGTTTGATCACAGGACGTGACTGGCGTTCCGTCTCTTCCCCACCGTTCGGGTGGTCGGCGGGAGTGCCATTTTCTAAAGTGTCATCATTCTCGGTGCCAGTGGTATGGGCAAACTGGATGCGTCCTTTAGGGTTAGCTGGTGACTGTTTGGTTGCTTCGAATACGCCAAAACTGATTCCAGCATTCGCTAGACCTTTGCGAACTGCTTGCTGTTTATAAATAGACAACATAAAACAAGAACTGCAACATACCAGCCGTCTTGATTGCCCCCAACTTTTCGTCCGTCAATGAATCGGCATGAGCAATGACTGGAAGGATGTTTGTACGACCAGACAGCCTGTGAATAACTCTAACTTCCGCCGATGACATCGTTAAAGAAGCTTCAAGTTCGTCATCAGAGTCGTCACCCGATGAAGTGTCCGGAACTAGGTCGGGCGGACTGGATTTCGAGATAGTCGTTTTAGAGCGATTTCTGGAAGGCATTGTAGAAGTAGCTCGTCTTGCTGCAACAGTCATAATTGAAGATGGATCGATCATGTAAATGCACCTGATGGCGCGGAGAATGTATAATTTAAAGAGATAGTTGAAACGAATTTTGGTATGCTTACACGTGTATATGTTGGTCTCCCCGATTTTTTCGAACCACTTTGGATTCCTGATAGAATAAGCCATTACGTATTAGAAATATAAAGATGTGAAGTACCTCGCTCAACGTGTCTGCATACTGTGCATCTATGTATTTGATTATGCTGTTGACTTGTCGTTCAAGCTTCAATTCTTTTCCTTCGAGAAAGTCGAGTCCAGGGGTGTCAATGGCGGAGAGGAGAACTCTGTCAAAACGTGACTCGTAGACCTCAACACACACGGTTTCTATTGACGAGGTTGACTTTGCTGAGCCACGGTAGAAACGGTCGAGAGTTGACCTCTGATCGAGGGTGGCCGCAGGTGAGATATCGGCAGTATCAAGGAGCAGGCGAATAAGTGATGTCTTTCCTGTGCCTTTGCCACCGACAACCTTGAAAGAATGCTTTAGGGCACGCATCTTGACTAATAGAATGGGCACAGCTAACCATTATATTGAACGTAGGTGAAACACGGGTTCTGCGTTGACTATACCGGGATACTGTTGGTGTGTTCGACAGTCTGTTTTCAAACGCGCTGGGTGGATTTGACATGTACAAAGAAGATATTGGAGCACCGTTGCCGGGTTTGCCTGAAGAGACCCGAAACGGTTTATGGAATGGTATGGGGTACGGGACTCCTTGTAAAGGGGATACTGCCGCACCTTGGTGGGAAAGCTCAGAGGCCGGCGTCTGCTGAATAGCGGCAACATCCACGAGACTTTCAGGCCATGGGATTGTTTGACTGTTGAGTTCTGGTAAAGATGGAGAAGTACGTATTCGGGTTGGTTTTTGCTCTTTCTTTGGTTTCCGGCGGAATGAAAACATGACAAAATGATGACAAGAAAACTTTCAAGAAATGGAAAGAAAAAAAAAACAAAAAGAAAGAAAAGGAGTGTGCGGTAGCTGTCTGTGTGAACAATGAAAACAAACCCGCAGAAACTCAGCGCATCAAAACTAATAAACTCGGTGAGAAAAAAATACCAAATGTAAACACAAATACAAGTTCAAGTTCAGTTACACCTACTCGACCTACATAGTAAAAGAAAGAAAATAGTATCACCGTACGGAGAGCATGGGGAGGAGAAGATAATAACAGCAACCATATTCTACAAGGAATGTTAAGTAGTTCTGTGCAGCAGTTTAGGGTATAGCAGTAGAAGCACCAGATGAGGAACTCTCCAGCCTCATTCTTTTGGGTGATCTTGCGGCTTCAGAGTAATCCATAGGTCTTTTCAGCTCAACATCGCTCTTGGCGTTTATATCAGCTTCGCGCTGATCGTAACCATCGTTACCAGTAGACGGAGTGGGGACCATGCGAGAAGAGGGAGGTGAGAGTGATTCAGGAGAATCCGCAGGAGGCTTGCTGTTGCTGGATGCTCTCCGACCTTTCTTTTGACCCTGTCCAGAGGGTCCCGAGTCATGGACGTAGTTGCATGGTAGTGATCTACGGGCGCAGCTCGCACAAGCGGGGTGTGCGCCATCACACTTCGTTTTACGAGCTACAAGATACATAATCAGTCACGATATCAAACGGAGAGTATCTATTTGGACATGCCTCGACAAAAATTGCACGCAACAACCTTGGGACCAGAGTTAGCTGCCGTTCGAGGTATTTTCCCCGGTACGGTAGCCGCGCGCCTTCTTTGTGCAGCCTGTTGCTCGGAGGCGGGGCGAATAGGGGGGAGTGAGGGAGCCGACATGGGAACAGGAGTCGAAGGTGAAGGTTCAGGGAGTGAAAGAGTGGCAATATGGGGTAACTCATTATCAGGGAATAGGCTACGGGTTTCATTATGATGAAGGGGTTGGGAGCGGAGGGATGAACCTGGGTGAGAAATCTCATCTCGGTCGTGTCTATCAAGCGTGACCGCAATTTGTGGTAGAGGTGCATATCCCTCTCGGTTGAGCTTATCGACATTAGAACTGCGCCGTGACAAAGGCTGTGAGGGAGCTTCTGGCGAAGCCGACGCCTCATCATGATCGACAGATCTCTCCTCGCCACTATCACTCTCGCTATCATCACCTTTGCGCTGCCTGATCGTACCACGACGCTTGTTCTGTGGCATATAGTCACACTGGTGAGATCTTTTCACGCATTGGCTACACGCAGGACGACCACCATCACATTTAAGCTTTCGCGCTGGAAAAGACACATGAAGATGTATGTACATGCATGGTTTGACTTCACTCACATCGACAAAAGTTGCACGCAACCGTGATCTTCTTGGTCCTTTGTTTTGAAGATCCTTGAAAACGGTTTGTTAGAATTTCAAATCAGAAAACTGGCTGTGAACCGACTTGAAGACCCACGGCCCGAGCTGCTGCTTGCGGCCATAGTTGATTCGGTCATACCCCGTGGACCGGAGCGGATTTCTCCAACAAGGATGTCGCGTGGTCCCGAAAGAGACGCGTGGCGATGGATCGCCTGATGAGGGGCGGTGTCTATCGCCAGGATAGGTCTGGAGCCATGAGAAAGGGAGGCCATGTGCGCCATACCCTGAGGAAGGTGCTGAGGAACAGACAGATGCGTTGAGGGACGCTGCTGGCGGTGATACTCAGCACGAAATTTTTCATATAGATATTCCCTAGTGTATTTTTGAAGAGTCTGGAAGTTACGAGTGAGTCAGTTTGAAGTATTTGGATTCCAGGAGTTTACGTACATCCATATGGTGAAAGATAGCAGCTCGAAGCGCAAGAAAGTCACTGTGGGTTGGGTCCAAGACATCTAAGCATCCCCAGCGATAGCTTCGGATATATTTTCCTCTCAATAAATGAGAGGTGTGGAAGGGATGAATTGAAGAAGTGTATTGTTGAATGAGCTCTGCTCGCGAAGGCGATGGCCTCAAGACGCCATCGCTGTGTGAATATACATCCGGTGAAATGAGTGCATAGGGTAACCGGAGATGAACGGGAGCGACAGGTGAGGCGGGTGGGGTATTGTTGTTGGTAGACTGGGCGGAACCGTTGAGGTTGGAACCATAGTTATTTTGGACATCTGCATTCTTTGCCGAGGGATGGTCTTCCGGTAAGTGCTGTGAATATGGAGTATCCATATCAAAAATACCAAACCCAATGCCAGCTTCCGCAAGATCGCGACGAATGGCAACCTTGACTGCCGCGAGGCGTTCATTAGATAAGATATCCGCTCGCGCAACGACAGGAAGCACGTTGACTCGCGCAGATAACCGGCGAATAGTCTCAATTTCTATTGCCGGTAGGGTCGGTCGAAGTAACAAAGGATTAGTGGTTAGAGGAGGCTCTAAAATAACTGGGTCTTGCTCAGTAACGGAAAAACTGTTAGTGCGAGCTCGGGGAATAAGAGGCGCGGCAGGTCCTGGAACTGAGGGTGGCACAATTTGATCGGGATCAAGGAAGTAGATGCACCTGGTAACATGGCGTTTATGTGTTGAGGAAAAAACATCAAGTTCATGCTACTCACAAGTGAACATAACGGTCGCTCTTTTGAGGGCTCCATTCCTGCACGGGGCGCTGTACATGAAACAGCTGCGCAGGCTATAACGAACTGTGGCACATACCATTTCGATCCCTTCCGCGAAACGACCATCCACATTGCGCAGTATCTCGGAGAGCGACCATTCCGCAGCTTTTTCCTCCTTGAAGTCCAACGATGGTGTATCAACTAAATGCAGGCCAATTGGCTGTTGCTTGCCATTACCGTCGATGTCAACGTTGATATCAATGGATGTTGGTCTGATGTAAGAAGTGTGGCCGTTGCAACCCTGTATAAACTTCGCGACGTTTGCTAGCTGTTCCTTTGTAGATGTAGGAGATATGGAACTTGTATCCAAGAGAAGACGGAGAAAAGAGGTTTTGCCTGGTCCGAGCGTCAAACCTGAGCGCCAAGC
The DNA here is from genome assembly GCA_900068965.1 of Calocybe gambosa. Classification (NCBI taxonomy): domain Eukaryota; kingdom Fungi; phylum Basidiomycota; class Agaricomycetes; order Agaricales; family Lyophyllaceae; genus Calocybe; species Calocybe gambosa. The sequence goes on along the minus strand of CEMU01569772.1, from coordinate 33,584 downwards.
GTTGAGAGCATGAGACATACCTCCCCTGCAGCCAGCTACGAGCAAAGTGAACTCAGTCCGAGGCTTGTCTAACAGGTATAAAGGGGCAGGATATCGTCAGAGCCAATGACTAGCGATTGATTCATGGAGAACGCATTACCCGGGGTATCACGACCGGAACCGCCTTGAGTAGGATAGTTTTGAGGGTGTAGAACGTTTGAACGGTCCTCTTCATCGTGTCTAGAAGGATTTTGGGGCTGGTTCATGACGGTCAGTCGTCAAGAACGGGCTTTGAACTCCAAACGAAAACGGAGAAAGCAGGATTGCCCGCAACCACGGCAGGTCAACGCGGTGATGATTTCGAAAACTGATGCAGAACCGACACTTAATTCCCACCGAACCAATCGGAACAAACCAAGGTCCAAATAGTTCACGTCAATTTCGGTCCATTAGAAAGTGCGGCAACGGAACTAAATACGACTACGATAGACATTATAAAAAAACATTTAATAGAGAAATATAAGTGATAGTACGATGATAATGTATTACGGTAGTGGATCCAGCGGACGGGGAAGGTTTGCAAAGACCCACCGGGAATAGGGTAAAGCGGGCGTGGGAGTGGTAGGCATGCGCTCGGAGTGCGCATGTAAGCGGGCCAAAGTAGTCTGGGTAGCAACAGAAGTACGTAAGGAGAAGCTCGGGAGGATCTGTCATTGGTGGACGCCAGAATATTAATGTGGGGAAGATGGAAAAAAAAAAGGCACACCCACCCGAATCTAGTAAGTGTGGTCGCTGTGGTCCGCATCACCATCAAGGTTGCGATTTGCGACGTCGTCCCCGCTGTTATCCGGTCATCGTCCTCTTCTCCTCAACAGATGATGTGCGAGTGCGAGTGCCCCTGGCCCGGGAGCTGCGATCATGAAGTCCTGCTGATGATGATGATGACGGTCCTACCCCAGAACTCTCTGCTACAGCTGTTGGAAAAGGCACGGTATCCATGCTTGTCCTCAACATCAACGCTTCGGGCATCATTCCAGATGTACGATCGCTCGGAACTACCGAAATTGAAGCTTCCGAGCGGCCCGTCGTTGTCGCTGCTGTTGCCGTACCCTTCTTAGATCTTGTTCCTTTCGGAGCCTTGCCAGGTCCCCGACGCCTCTGAACTGGGACATATTCACATTGGAACTTGCGTGCTACGCAGTTAGAGCAGGCAGGTTTAGCACCATTGCAACGAAGTTTTCGACCTATGTTTAAAATCGTATATGAATTTCCATGGTATGACTGTCAGCATAGCCGGGATCCCCTTACCACGACAGAAATTACATGCAACAGCCGTCTTCCTTGCGCTCCTGCCTTTTTTTGAAGTGTCATCTCCTGCTATTGACTCTGAACGGCGTTTCTTCCCTGTAGTGTATGTTTCATCCCCTTCATCCTCTGGCCGTCCATCACTGGAGCCATCAGATAGGGAACTCGGAGAATAGCCCGGCGGGTGATCCAGAGTGTGTCCGGATCCAGAGGGAGCCGCCCATCCTGAGTATGATGAGACCGGAGGTGCATGATACCCAGTGATTTGCGATTGTGATGGAACCAAGTCAAGCCTCACAGATTCCCGAGGGAATGATCCAGGCCAGGAGCTATATGCTTTGAAAAAATGTAGACAAAAAAATTAGTACCCACAGAAGGGCAATGTTTTTTCTAAAAGGAGACATGTGAAAGAACTTACGTTGTGTGGGGTGCCCGGAATAGTCTTCCCGTCCTCTTTCACCATAAGAACCTTCCTGTTCTCCATCAGACCCAAAATTGGAGGTGCTGAAAGGCTCTACTTGTCTACTTGTCTGAACAGGCTGGCTTGAACCTCGTCTTCCTCTCCCCCGTCTCCTCGCTAGCTCGCGAAAGGGTACGTGTGCAAGCGACGATGGACCGGCTTCTTGATCTTGCAAAGAGCTCCGAGGGTAGAGCTCTGGTGGTGTGGAATAGCTTTGAGGTGGATCATGTAAAAAGCGTTCAGGTCGGTTTGCAAGGTTGTGAGGGTGATGAGGATCGCCGTATAATGGACCTGGGTGAGCTTGATTTGAAGGAAAGCCAGGAAGGGAATGACTACTCGTAGAACGCGCGATGTCAGACGTCGGAAATCCGCCATATGGAGGAGGAAAGTGATCGGGTGGACGAATCTGCCTTGTGTCTTGGTAGATATGTTGGGGCTCGCGGCGAACGCTGACAGGTGGCAACCGGGAATCGTGGAAAGAAGAGGAAGAGCTAAGGAGAGAGGAAGGACCTGGTGGGCGGTCAAAAGTGCTAATAGGAGGGAGACTCGTAGATATAAAAAGACCACGCTCTGGCTGCTGTTCCGTTGCTGCTGATGAGGGTAGCCTGAAGGGCAAATCGGGCGCTGTTGGCGCAATGGGTTCAGTTACCATAAGCCGACGTAGCTCTTCGGGTAATTGACTTTGTTCCCCCTTTTTGTCCATATCAGCTGAACTTGAGGCAGAGAAAACAGAGGGGAAAAACCGGGGACCAGATAACGAGCGAAAAGACAGTCAGTAGGATGAAAAGAGGGACTGAGGATATTGCGAAACCATTCACTGCAGCGATGAAATATAATCAGGAGTAGAGCGACGATCGACGTGCGGCGGAGGTTCCCTTTTTTTTCCACCAAAAAAAAAATCCTAATTTTTTTTCCCTCTTTTTCTTTCCGTGATTCCTCTGTTTTCCTTTATCTGGGAGTAAGTTGCAAGTGGTTACCTCCGCGTCTGAGGCCGAAAAATGAAAATGAGCAAAGATGTGTGTCTACGCATGCGTCGATAGGCTCTCCCCATAATAAAATTTAAAATAATAAACATTAGAGAGAGAGAACCACGCAACTCAACTGAAACACGATCGCTTTGGCAAATTCCTCTGGTAATTTCGGATCTTCGGATCTCTCCTCATTCGGGATCAGTCGCCCAAATTTAGTTCTATCGACCCTGGCCAACGGTAACACTCCCATGCAAACTCTATTATTTTTCCTTGAGTTCCCCGCTGCTAAAACTTGGCTTTCACATGCTGATTCAAGCGTGAAAAAAAACAAAACAGGCGTAAGTATGTTTTCTGCATGTTACAAACCAGACTTGTTGTTGCTGTATGTTAGCTCCCTCGAAATTTCAAATTGGGCAACGCACCACTCGGATACACCCGTCATGCTGACTAATCATTTCAAGTTCTAGCCTTTTCACTTCACGATTCGACAATGCCTGCTACGTCTGGCACTCGCTTTCTACGTCCATCGAGGTCATTCTCAACATGCACATCACGCTACTCACAAAAGCCTGTTTTGAACAGGTATAGCAGGATCATAACTCAGCCAAAAGACCAAGGAGCCAGTCAGGTATTTCCAATTTACCCGTCGACCACGCGACCCCGTCAACCCATTCCGTTCAGGCCATGCTATATGCTACCGAGGGGATTAATACGGATGCAGACTTTGACAAGGCCATGGTCGGCGTTGCTAGCGTTTGGTATTACCTCTCCATCTAGTCAATGCTCTCTACACTAACACCCACATCAGGTATGACGGCAATCCGTGTGTAACTCTCAATCACAGTTTATAGCTCAGCCTACACTGATCTTTACTAGCTGTAACAAACATCTACTCGGCCTTGGGCAGGAGATCAAGGCTTCATTATACGGCTCCGACATCATTGGATATCAATTCGGAACTGTCGGTGTCAGCGATGGTATCAGTATGGGAACACGCGGCATGTCGTACTCCCTCCAGTCCAGAGACTTGATAGCTGACCAAGTCGAGACCGCTGCCGGAGGCCACCATCTTGACGGAATGGTCGTTGTTCCTGGTTGCGATAAGAACATGCCAGGTGTTTTGATGGCTCGTTAGTCCTACCTATACCCGTACTCTAATTGCCGCTCAGAACCCTTCCCTGCAGTGGGGCGGCTAAACCGCCCAGGTTTGATGGTCTACGGGGGGACCATCCGTGCCGGGTCGTGTGAAGGCTCTCCTCAACTCGACGTCGTGTCCGCTTTTCAGTCCTATGGAAAATATCTACAGGCAGGCAAGTCACCAGAAGCCGAGCGTGAGCGCTACAACACAGTTCGTCATGCATGCCCAGGTCCTGGAGCATGTGGAGGAGTGAGTATCAATACCCTCGTAACACGCGAACTTTTTTATAAAAAAAACCATATGACCTCAAGATGTACACTGCAAATACCATGGCCAGTGCAGCTGAGGTGATGGGTATGACACTTCCCGGTTCTTCTTCTTTCCCCGCCGAGTCGGAGGAGAAGCACATGGAATGCTCTTCCATAGGCCCGATTATGCAAAACCTACTCGCAAAAAATATCCTCCCGCGGGACATCATGACACGGTCGGCTTTTGAAAATGCCATGGTTTGATGTTCCGTTCGAACGTAATCACCACGCATTCACCGCCGCGAATAGGTTTTGACAATGATTTTAGGCGGATCTACTAATGCCGTCCTCCACCTGATTGCAATGGCACATTCGGTTGGCATCAAATTGGAAATTGATGACTTCCAGACTGTGTCAGACCGCACACCTTTTCTCGCAGACATCAAACCCAGCGGGAAATATGTCATGGAAGACCTTTACAAGCTCGGGGGCATGCCCAGTAAGTTTCTTCCTCCTCAGAATCTATTCGGGGAGTCCGGCAGGGTTTTTAATCAAATTTGGAGTAAAGAAATTCTCGCTTTCCTTCTCAAGAACAAGCTGATCGATGGAAATAATATGACTGTGACTGGTCTCACCCTCGGCGAAAATCTCGACAGGTGGACTCATCAGTATGGGGAGCTTGACCATTCCCAAGACCTCATTCGACCGCTAAGTAACCCTATAAAAACGACAGGCCACATTAGGCTCGTATCTCTCTCGATAAAAAACCTCCCGTAATAACCCACATTTAGAATTCTTAAAGGCAATCTCGCTCCCGGTGGGGCCGTGGCCAAAATCACAGGGAAAGAAGGCTTTGGATTTACGGGGAAAGCCAGGACTTTTGACAGCGAAGACGATTTTGTCAAAGCGGTCGAGAGCGGCTCAATCAGAAAGGGTGAAAAAACTGTTGTCATTCTACGGTACCTGGGTCCAAAAGGAGGGCCTGGTAAGCCACATCCATTTGTATATGTTGTATCACTATTGAGTCTTACTTAGGCATGCCTGAAATGCTCAAACCTACTAGCTTGATAATGGGCGCAGGTTTAGGACTAGACGTTGCATGTCTAACTGATGGCCGTTTCAGCGGGGGGTTAGTGCAATTCCAATTGAATCAAGATGGGCTACATAATATCGTAACTGAATATAATTTAGCTCGCACGGCTTTTGTATTGGGCATGTGGTACCAGAGGCGCAGATAGGCGGTCCCATCGCACTTGTTCAAGATGGCGACGTTATCTCTGTTGATGCAGTGAAAAACACCATTGCACTAGACGTCTCTCCTCAGGAGCTAGAAAGGCGTCGAGCAAAATGGGTTGCCCCGCCTTTGAAGGTCTCACAAGGCACTCTTTACAAGTATGTCAAAAGCGTTACAGACGCAAGCAACGGCTGCATTACAGATGCGTAATGGGAAAGGGGGGCCCTGATCACGATGCAATCTTATCTTCCAACTATAAAATAAGAGCCCAGGTGGCAAATTGTGGCGGTTGCAATCTGAGCCTTGCAGACTTCATCAACCCTTAGTCTTCTTCAAGATATGTTTCTTTTCTGCTTTGGGCATCTTATTTTTTCGTCTCTCCCTTGCCTCTGCCTTGACGGCTTGTTTGCGTTCCTATCAATGCTTTATAACTAGGAGTTATTTTTTGAGACAGGGGTTTACCTTCTTGGCTTCTTTGTCCTCATGACGGTGTCCTCTAGGCTGCCGTTGACTATAGCTAACACTGTCATCTTCGTCATCATCCTTCCCGTCCGTACATTCACTGTCACTGGGATCAGTCGTTACCTGCGCAACGAGTCTCGTCCCGTTTGACAGCGTGGGTGTGTCATCGATGGATGCTTTCCTGTCTGTGACTGGCACTACGCCTATTGTCTTCGCATAGATTAGACCATCCCCTTCTCCACGAACGAGTTTGTCAACGTCTCGCTCAGGGTCGTAGACCTCATTCAAGGTCCGTGGTATGAATGATTGCAGGAAGACGGATTCCTCGTGGGCCGATAGAAATTCTCCTCTGATGTGATCGTCCTGAGTAACACCGTTGCCAGGGTGCAAGCCGTCTTCTTTCATTCTTTCCATCCAGTCACGTAAAACCATCTCGTCGTTCTCTGACGCCGACGATATCTGAGCTTGCGTGACGAACTGGAAGCACCTTCTCAACCCAAGGCATCTTACGCCCAACCGACCGAAGAAATCTTCCACATTCTTGATGTCCTTGCGAAGGAAATCGAATGCGGCAGGGTGATCGTGTTCAACACTCTGTGAAACGTCAATGACACATAGGTGGCCTTCGTGGTAGAGAATGTTGTACTCTGATAGGTCAGCGTGTACTAGTTTACACTGGTGAAACATTCTACGAATGATCAGCACGAGTTCGACATAAAGATTGGCACAATTTGAACCCGAGAGTTCAGCATCCTTGAGCCGAGGGGACGGCCTTGGAAACTTTTCAATATTTTTTGAAATGGTGTGAGGTTCAGGAGATACACTTACCAACCGTTCTCGTCGCCGACAAACGACATAACAAGGACATTCTCACGAACTTCAATTGGGTTGGGACAACGAATCCCAGCCCCAGCCAAGCGCTTGAGGTTACGCATCTCTTTCTCAGCCCAAAGGCGTACCATTTTTCGTGGATTGTGGCGATTGTATCCCCTACGAAAACGATATTCTCCGGTAACATATTTATCTCTATCTTTGAAAATGAGGATGGAAGTTTTGTATATTTTCAGTGCCAAGTGAGCGCCTTGAGGAGTAAGTGCGTGATAAACATTCGCCTAGGAACATGTGAGCTAAAATGCCAGTGATGAAACCATAATAAACCTCTTTTCCGGTACTGATACATCCGTTGATTTCCTGTACGAGTCCTCGTCCGATCATTTTGAACAGCATGATTCGAGTTCTGGGATCTAGCACTTGCTCAGTCGTTGCACGATCTGATTTATCTTTAGTGTTCGCGTGCGCGCTTGGACCCTTCCTATTGACACCAACACCGACGACATAGGGCGTATCAATTTTTGCTATCCGTGAATTGTATTTTGCCAGAGCCGCAAGCTGGCTAGTTGTTTTATCTTTGGCATGGGGGGTATGATTTGATGGTGTGAAATCCCGAGGAATGTTGAGGGCTGGCAACGGGGTTACATGTTCTGATCCCAAGAAAGAAGAGGTGCCTTGGGCTGTTTTTGTTTGCACTGCAACGTGTTGGCGAAGTCGATTGAACTGTTTTGTAAAATCTGGGTCGGGGGGGTAAGTAAAATCTCCGTAAAAACAGAGAAGACTCGTACAGTACCTCTTTCTGCAACTTCCCAGTCCTCGTCTTCGACGCGATAATCAGCAAATCTGTCGTCGTCCTCAATATCATAATCGGAATAAGGGTCCTCGTCTTCAGCAGCATCATGCTGTTCATCTACCTCGGCTGTATCGATGTACAAGCTTTCGATTCTGATTCCTACAATGCGCTTCAGTATATATAAACTTTGGTTATT
>CEMU01569772.1:193-20868 GCA_900068965.1 Calocybe gambosa | reverse complement strand
GACTTGAGGTTCCAGATTTGGAATGCAATGCTTCCAATGGGGTCGCAAGTTTCTGAGCAGGTCGTATGGTAGATGCGGAAGAGGTGGCTTTCTTGATAGCGTTCAGTGCGGCCGACGCTTTGTTGCTTAGCTCTGGCGGTCGGACACTACCTAGGCGGTTGGTCCCGCTAGGCTTAGGATCTGGCGATCGTGTGTGAGCAGGACAGCTGTGATCCGAGGGAAACCTATGGGACGGGCAGAACTGATTCCGACATTTCTAGATGAAGTTCAACGAATAGCGTGGATAAATCGTTGGAAAGACATACGTCGCAACGTATAGGAGAGAACAAGGCTTTCTTGCAACTTGTTTTAGCACAGACGGGCATCGTTCTTGTCTTGCCAGATTTGCCAGTCGTGACTGAGCATTCCTTCAAGATGTGGTCTTCCATCCTGTCATTTGGATCTTGGCCAATGCGAACTGCTACGGGGGTATTGCAGAAAGGACCTTATGAGTTCTGGTTAGTTGGTAAGCCCAACACAGTAACAATGAGAGCGCACAGTCTGGGGCCACACGGTTATGTTTGGTCTCATCGTACTTGGGGCATTGGTGTCCAGCGACTTTGAAATGCTCTTGGCAGAACGATTGCTCACAGTGCTGACACTTGAAGGGAAGAAAGTCGATGAGCAGACAAGAGGGATGAGAGCACTGTTTTCCGATTGCAAGGAGTTGGCCATCAGCGGTAGACATAGCAAGTGTAAGTGTAGCAGCGGTAGATGAATATAAGTAGTTCTGTAGGGCTTACGCGGCCTTGTAAGTAGATACACGTCCTCCCGAGGAAACGAGAACGTTCGACGGAAGGCAGTGTCTTAAGTAAGCACTGACAGTTAATTATGGCCCTTCATGATGCGATAACACTCAGGTTTACATTCGTAAGGCTTGTCTTCATATGCCAAATTATGACCAGCTTATTGAAGTATCATCATCATTAGATTAGACACGGAGAGTCTGTGGACAATCTGGTAGATTTCTGTCGTAACATTTGTCTCACTCGGTGATCCATTTCTATAGCGCTCCGTTTGGGCGGGATGGAGAGACTCAGAACTTTCAAATCATGGTGATTATAATATATATATGTCCTTTGTTTCCACTGAAATATCACCTTTTTTCCCCAGGAAAAGCGGTACGTCAAGCCAGTCGTGAAAGTCATGTCAAGTAGTCAATGAGTAAAGCAGCAAGCAGAAGCACTCGGTCGTTCTCTCAAAGATACTCATCTAACAGCTATAATTTCTTCACCGCTGAAGCGTGCACTTGGGACGGCGGAGATATTGCGAAACGCCCAGAAAAATGCACCTCCTCTGAGCGTATCCTCATTGCTTCGTGAGCAAAATTTCGGACTCGGCGAGGGAAAGCCATACAATGTACCAAAGGAACCTGGTGTATCATTTCAAGCTCATATTGCCAAAGGCATCTATCCTCCGACGCGTGTACGGTCTAATCGATATCCTGAAGGGGAGAGCTTAGACGACGTCGCCAAACGAGCAGACCAAGTTATCAAAGAAATTATTCTTCCATTTATCAAAAGTGCATTGGAATCAAATACACAGGATTTACATGTTGCTTTTGTTAGTCATGGCATATTCCTCGGTGAGCTTGTCGCCGCGTTACAGAGGCAGAGTGAGGGTAAAGCAGAAGGGCACCATCGAGGTCTAAGAAACACGGGATGGACTCTTGTCGCTGTGAACGTCATGGTAAGGAATGCCAACGCTATATCTGCCACTTGGGAGTGACATTCGAGTGCAGAAAGGACAGAAAGGAGAAAGCATGAGTGTCGTCCCTTTCCATATGAGAGTTGTGCAGCACAACTCATGTAACCATCTTGACGGTTTGGTAGGTAAGAACCCGGCATTGCGTTCTCGTTTCCTGACATTCCTTTAGGTTCGACAGAAAGCTGGTATAGGAAGTTCGAGGTACGATCCCAAGCAGGCGGATATCCGCTCGTTTTTTAGATTAGGAGACGTGTCCGCTTCTCTTGCACAAAGCTAATAGTGGCTGTTTAAACCAGCTTGGCGGAGTTCAAGTTGGCATGATCAGTGTAAAACGCGATTCCATTACTTTTTATAATAAGCTGTAAAGCGCGCAAGTGTAAATGTAGCCTCGAAAATTTTAATTCGAGCCATATGGTAGAAGTTGCTTCTTCAACCTGACGGCTTGCGTGTCTGTTGCATACGCTGTTTGCCCAAGCCTGTTAACTCTAGTTGGGGTTTTGTCAACATTAAGATGGGAACGAAAAGCTTTTGCCTATGTAATCATATGAATGTGAGGAGCAAACAGATGAGGAACTCCATTGAGTACTCACGCGTTTGAAAGTAGCACCCGAGGCAAGAGAGCGCCACCTTTTTTTTGCTCCGGAATGTGACTTCATTTTATAGCCAGCCTTGGCTGCTAAAGTTGTTGAGAAAAGGCGTGTTGCAGTTTGAGACGATGGAGTCTGCCATGAGAGCGTTGTCGCAACCAACCGATTCAAATACATAGATGGTGATTCAGTGAATCAAAGAGGTGCTTTGGGCATCACGTGCTCAGATATTTCTGTCGGACTTCTACTACCAACAGCAACTCAGAACATTGGCCTTAATGAACGAGAACACTAGCATTTCCCGAGAAGATGCGGAACGTGTGCGTCTACTACCTAGTTTTATTGTTATTTCCCCCAATACATAATTTTCCAGATTCGTCTCAAACGGCTAGCCAAACTTCAGAGTGCAGAACCTTCGGACAGGATATCACCATCTAGCTCGTCCAGTTCGACTACTACTCCCCATGCTAAACCTAAATTAACCAAGCCAATCCCGACGCCTTCACCGTCAAAGGTATCAAACCCACCTCCCAGCATGCCACCACCTGTCGTACAGAAAAAGAGACCTGTTGTGAGCTTGGATATGGATTCTTGGGAGCATGACAGTGTTGGCTTTGTCTTCAAAGTTACATTAGAGGTAAACTATCACATTTCTTTATAGGCCTTCACACTCAAAAGGCTTCACATCTAGCGATCCGTCGCAGAGAGTACTGGTTATGAGGCCGTTTGGTTGAAGCACTTAGCGGAAGAACTTGAGTCTGAGGGATCAAGTGCGTATATGACATCGCTGTCTGGACAGATACTCATGTACCTCTCTGATTAGAGGACTTGCGACTGAGAGCTGACCTCGCTGATCGTCTTCTAATTTCTCGACTCGAATTAGATCCTCGCGCTATGTCGTAGGTGAAGCTACTTTTCACGGCTGTATCGGGTTTCACGATAAATTAGTGACGACCTTGACTACCTGCCTATTCTCGTATCCCTTCCGTCTGAAGAAACAGTGTTTGAATATCTAGTAGGGTCTTGGAAGCGCGCGAACACTGCAAGATCTGCATTGCTCAAAAAAGTAGAACTTATCATCCATATCTTGTTTGCAAAAGGCTTAACCCCGATAGGGATACCCCCCGGCAGATACACAAACTGCGTTGTCTCGACTGGAAAAATTGCGTGAGTTGATTATCAGCTATGCTGGTCTTACTCTCCAAGAGCCCGAAATGTTTCCCCAGCCTCCAGGGTACGTTCGACGCCACCGGAACATAGATCAATTGTTAACTTGAATGCTAGGCGCCCTCTTGGACCACAGGAACTAATACGGTCTCTCCTCTCCATCTCTGCCCTTTCTGCACCACTTTATTCAATACCATCGACGTCTCCCAACACCCTGACACCTTCTGACATCGAGCAGTTCCTCCAGGACCTCGTGCGTCGTTTTGAGCCCGACAATGAACTTGAGAGTGTCCTTGGCCCCGTCATCAAAGGTCTTCTGTTCCACGAATCCCTCTTCCGCCCAGAAGGCCTGGGAGGAGGGGACACAAGTTGGCGAGGTGTTATTGGAGGGCTTGAAGCCCTTGTGTCGATCAAGAGCATTGCCATCATGATTACAAGAATGGCAGAGTGGAATCCTTCTAATACAACCGCACCAATGTTTGAGACTCTGTCATTGCTTGGTCCACTTTGCCGCCTCGGAGTCTTCACACGAGAATGGGTATATAGTCTTTTCCCGCTCAATAGTTGACTTTTGAAAACCGTGTTCTAGCCGGCCCTATCCCAGTCGTACTTTTCGGATCCGGATAAACGGAGTAGGAATGACGTAGAGTCATCATATGCGAGTTTGCGAGGGACATTAGAGAGCCTACAAGTCTGCATAACTTTTTACTTTTCAGTCACAGTGCTAACCCTTCTTTAGTCTTCTCTGTTTGACATCTTTAACGCTCTCGTTAGAGCATCCCCCGAGTCTCGTGAAGCCGTATTGCAATACTTCTCTCGTGTAATCTCATTGAACGCCAGACGTGCCGGGATGCAAGTCAGTGACATAAGTACCTAAATAATCTATTCTCGCAGTGACAGCAATGCTTAGGTGGAACCGGAGACGGTTGCATCAGACTGCTTCATGGTAAATTTGCAAAGCATCCTCCTTCGCTTCGCGGAGCCTTTTATGGATGCAAATTACACTAAGGTAGGTGGGGCACGAATGGTGAATAAAGCATTCTAAGATCATCCCAATCAGATGGATCGGATAGACCCCAATTTCTTCGCTCGTTCTTCACGTATCGACCTAAAAGAAGAAACTCGTATCAAGGCCACTAGTGAAGAAGCCATCGAGTGGGATCACACTCACAATGACCCTACTTGTCCGTCAAGTAACCTTGGTTGAACGCACTTGTGACTCATGATTGCTATAGCACCCGAACCGAACTTTATCTCGAATATATTCTATCTCACCGTTGCAATGAGCCACTACGGTTATCTCAAGACCATTCAGACTTACAACGACCTTGGGAAACACTTTGACGATTTGCAACGACATTTAGACATGATCAACGGCGACGGATCGTGGATGGGTGTAAGTACGGCTTTTTAGGTGTCATCCCATACTAATCACTATCGTGTTACTATAGAGTCCAATGCAAGGTCGTGTGGAGGCGGCTATGAATCAAGTCAAGGTTGGTAAACCTGGTTTTTCAACGAGTGTGTAGACATTGATTGCCGGGTGTTCAGTCGGAACAGGCAAAAATACGGATTCGTCAATTTGCGTTCGAGACCCAGCTTGGCGAACCAGGATATCTTCTTCGCAGTCTTGGGTTTACCAATTTTCTCGCGACATGGCTTGTTAGGCAGGTTGACCCCAAGAAAAGCCATCCTAACCCATTGGTCAGGTTTGTACACTATCTACATACGGGCTGTACCTTCTTTGACCGATAAATAGAATACCACTGCCCAATGAGGTGCCAATGGCTTTCCGTGTACTGCCCGAATACATCATTGAGGATGTTGTTGATTTTTTTCACTTTGTGGCTCAGTAGGTTGCCTATTCATACAGCATAGAATTCATCTAACCATTCGAAGATCCTTCCCAGACAAATTTGAGTTGGCTGGAAAATTTGAGCTCATGACTTTCATCCTAACATTCTTAAATTCGACATGGTATATCAAAAACCCTTTCCTCAAGTCCAAGATCAACGATGTGGGTGGATATTTTAAACGGGTGTGTTATGCTAAGAAAAACTCACAGGTCCTTTTCATGAGTATCTGGGGCTATGGACATGAACGACACGGCATCTTGGGCAACCTCCTTAACACTCACCCAATGCCCTTAAAGTATCTGATGCCCACTCTGATGCACTTCTACGTTGGTAAGCGACTCCTCATTTCAGTTAGCTTTTCATCTGAATTTGTTATAGAGGTGGAACAGACAGGCGCAAGCTCGCAGTTCTACGATAAATTCAGTAAGTATCACTACTACTTCAGCTCCTTTATCTCATATTCTGGACATCTTCGTATCAAGATGCTCGGTACGTTATCCATATAAATATCAGGATGTCAAATTCAGATGCACAAATAGTCGCAACATCGCTTACATCTTGAAAGTTGTCTGGGACAATCCAACACACAGGGAAGCTCTCAAGCTTGAGGCCAAGTGAGTTTGAGTCGAAGCTTTTTCATTCTTGCCGCCCATTGTTTCTTTGCAGGAATGTTGACCAGTTCGTTCGCTTCGTTAACCTCATGATCAATGATGTCACGTATCTTATGGACGAATCTCTGAGCGAACTTACTCAGATCCATAACATTCAAGTAGAGATGGACGACCAAGCGACGTGGAATTCACGGACACAGGAGTACCGCCGGGAACGAGAGGGTAGTTTGCGCTCACTTGAAAGGCATGCCTCTGGATACACGACTCTTAGTCGCTCCACAGTCGAACTACTTAAGGTGTTCACCGCTGAGACCAAGGCGCCTTTCATGATGCCCGAAATTGTCGACCGGCTAGCTGCCATGCTGGACTATAATCTAGTCGCCCTAGTGGGACCGAAATATGGGGATCTGCACGTCCGGGAGCCGACGAAGCTCAAGTTTGATCCCAGAGCTTTGCTCAGTGATTTACTACAGGTGTTTCTTAACTTAAGTGGCCAACCGGAATTCATAAAAGCCGTCGCCGGCGACGGGCGGAGTTATAGCAAAGCACTCTTCGACAGTGCAGCCAACATCGCCATCAACAGAAAGCTAAAGTCTACGACTGAGGTGGAACAATTGCTAGCGTTCGCGGCAAAAGTCGAAGAAACTAGGTTAGTTATGGAGGCAGAAGACGAAGATTTAGGAGACGTTCCAGATGAATACTTAGGTTAGGTCTATCCTTCGTATCTTGATGGTTGCTGATATGTTTTCAGACCCACTCATGGCGACAGTGATGCACGATCCTGTCTGCCTACCGTCCTCCCGAGCAATCGTTGACCGCTCCACCATTAGATCACATTTATTGTCCGATAAGACCGACCCTTTCAACCGTTCACCACTGAGCATAGAAGAGGTAGTTCCTGGTGAGACGAACTCGGCTACTGTCGAATTCTACTAAGATCTCCCCGTAGACCTGGAGCTCAAGGCCCGCATAGACGCCTTTTTGTCTGAGAGGAAACAGAAGAAGACCCAAGCAGATGACCGACGGGAGTTTGATACTACCTAGAACTTAATTGTACAATATAGTATAGTTAGTTATGCCTAAGAGATAAACAATAGACATTGGTGTTATCGTTTTTTCTTTTTTGGTGGGCGACCAACAGTCGCTGAACCAGCTCCTCCACCCCTGCCACGTCCGCCGCCTTTCTTTATGGATTTGCCACGACCTCTCACAGGTTTTGGTGATGCAGAAGGGGCTAAGACGACATATGTTAAACAAAGGGCGATATACAAAATGCCTAAATATGTAGATACCGATTGATGGCTCGCGCATTTCAACATCTTCTTCCTCAGCATGATCAGTGCCCGGGTCCGTTGCAGTAACGACACTCCCCCCCCTGCCGGGATTGAGAGCTCCCTCGTCCCCGCTCTCCTGTGTTAATGCGCTGCTATCGCTGTCACCTCCAACAAGTCCCGCAAGGCTAAGTTTCGTCCGGCCGCGTTTTTTCCCACCACGGAGTTTTGGGGCAGGAGATGGGGCGGGAGATGATGATGGAAGCGATGCAGTGGCGCGCATCCGACGTTGGGATATCAGAGACTCAAAAGACTCATCAAATGGCAACGCAAACTCCTCGCGGAAAAATGGGTGCGCGCTAAGATTCTGCGATGGCGACGGCGAGCGTATCGACACCGGGCTAGACTTGTTTGACTTGGGAGATTCATAACCTTCAGCTTCCAAGTCCTAGGAACTAGATCAGCTTTCTGAGTGCGTAAGAAAAATTCATGCCTTACGATAGCTTCTAGTGCGTCCATATCATAACAGCCTTTTAGCTTTTCCCATATATCGTTGGTGTTTACGAGAGTGCCAGTGTCTTTCATGACTGCGTTTTGTATGGCGAGGACGTGAAAGTGACGGTGTATACCAATAGGTCGTGCGCGCATGATTGAACGAAAAAATGAAATCTCTCCTTCTGCACTCTCTAGAAAGACTGCGGTTTCAGTTTTCCCGACGACCATCGCGACACGAAATGCTTGTGCGCGTCCATGATGACTAATATCCTTGTATACAATTGTCTTGCCATGTTTAACTGCAGGTTGCAGATTCAATATCAACCGTTGTCATTGGAAACGGAGCACCGCCCAGCTGTTCAAATACGCCTCAAAAACCTGTACTTCTACAATACACATGTAGCGCCCGTATGCCATCCGCCATCCGCCATTCACGGTTCATCGCTCTATGCCTGTGGACATCAATCTTGATAAACCTATCTAAAATGTCTCCAACTTCCCATTTGTGCTAATATTTTCCCAGTTTAGATCTAGTTTCTTATCCTACTAGGGAATGTTCTTCTCACTCGTGGTTTCTGCAGTGGTGGAAGCTCTGTGTCACAAGATTGTTGCTATGCTCTTCGGAATTTATACAGATTCGGTCACTCTACGACTGATTGATTTTTATTGATTTTTGAAGATGTCACAACGAATGAGCTCGTTTCATCCACGGCAATGGTAAGGTCCTTTTTTACTTTTGTTTCTATTTTTTTTTTTAAACCTGACAGATGCGACGAGCTCATGTGTCTTTGTCAACTGCCAGGAGTGACATCCAGTTATATATCAGACAGCGGCGAGGATACATTGCCGTCGATAAGGGGTGTTAAAAATGCACTTACACTTCCATTGAACCACTGGCCGAGAAGCTAGGAGCCAAGAAAGCCGGCCTTGCCCTTATACCAAGTTACCTACTTTATACCAAAGTCCCACCTTAGTATTTCCGGAGATCTAAACCCTGCCAAAACTCGGATATCTCGGATACTGATAACATTCACTTAGTACCTGCCAACTGGTGGTAGCGACATCGATCAGATATCAAGGGAGAGACAGGAGAGACTGACAGGTAGCGTTGAGCGCATGCCAGTGATTCGGTTGCACGTGTTCTATTTATATCACAGCCTTCTTGGCCTCCGATATAAAATGGACGGACTCCCGACCAGATTGCTTCACTTCGTTCGATTCTTCCTTTCTATTCTCTTTCGTTCTTTGGCCAGGTCGCCTCCACCGCTCCTTCTTTTACACTTTTGTAAGCCCTTATTCTAAAATAATTGGAACAAGATCTAACATATGTTTCAGCGAGCCAGTCCTAACTTGACGTTACTTCTTTAGCCATCATGTTCTCTACAATCTTTGGTTCTTTACTTTTGGTCTCTTCCATGGCTGCTGGTGTCTCATCGAAACCTATCCCCAAGAACAGACTCGACATGTGTACGTAGCCACATTAACTCGGCCATTTGATGTCTGATTTTTATGCTTGTCATTAGCTCGCCGCACTGATTTCTCTTTCAACAACTGGCATGGAATTTCTTCCTTGAATCACTTCGATGACTTTTACGGATCTGGCAACTTCGACGGTTCTCTACACCGCAGTGAAACCATTGTTCACGAGAAACAACTAGTTTGCCACACGCAACAAATCGAAATAATTCAACAACGCCTGCTTGTTCTACAAGAGATGGCCAAAAGGCAAGTATATCTCTTCGAAGGATTTCCTTATATTGACTTGTGTTTTAGGATCGTCACTGAGACTGTTTGTGAAGTTGAGACTCAGGTTGTGGTATTCGAGCAGCACCACGCTAGCCTCGGTAATTTTGGCCACGACTTGAGGCGTATCTCAGGTCATCGCGTCGGCTTTGACGTTGGCATTGCAAACCATGCCTCCAACTTCTTCCATGCTGATGGCTCGCTCAATTTCGACGACTGGGGGTTCAGTGGCCACGACTTGGGCAGTCAGACTGTCGTCGTTGGCGGTAGCAACTGGAATGACCACACCTCTCCCATCTCCGTTGGCAGCGCCTACAACACAGCCCACGATGCTTACGTTTCTCTGCACCCTGAGATCAGCTCAAGCATCAGCCCCAACGTCATCGACCCCAGCGTTGTCTCCCCCGACATCGTTCCTTCCGACGCTGGTGTTCCCCCTGTTCCTGCACCATCCGATGTTACCCCCGTGACACCAGTTAGCGACCCCGCTCTTGCACCTGCTTCCACAGATGCGGTGGCTCCATCAGTGTCACCTTCTGCACCCGCTGCGCCAACCGCAAGTGCCTAAGTAGTGACGTAGTACGGTATGCATATGTTACTGAACAGTTGCAAATGACATCACTGACTTTACCAACAGAACAAGTTTCCCAGCCTTAGACACCCTTAGTCCTCTTTGTCGATATACATGATGGACTCAACTTAGGACTGTTTTAGTCTATTACCTATTGCTCGTAGAGTGTTGTTTTGCTTGTGAAGTCGTCCAGCCTTGTTAATTCAATACATACATTTGTTAATAACTTGATACTGTACTGATATGCGTGATAGCTAAGCAATGTCCACCAGAGCCAAATCGCTGCCAGATTCCTAGATTTTGTAACCCGTCTCACTTAGACGGGCTGGACAACAAGAGTTTGAAATCACCAACCTCCCGCCCGCGGAAAATGCCGACGTAGATACAAAAGAAAGAGCCTGGAAGACTCGGAGAGGGGGAAAGTAGGCAAGAGTAGATGATGAGTGGATATGCGCTCAATGAGTTTAAGGATCTCACTTCTCTTGTATATGATCACGTAGGAATGGATGGGAGCTGTGCTATACCGGGCGCCTCGAAGCTCAAATTTCGAAAACCCCACACCAGAATTTGACGGTTTCGTCAGGCAACGAATAAACAATTGGCCAGACTTCTGGAAGAATAGAGATACGGACACACGCAGTATCCGAACTCCGCGATGTTGACTACAGTATATCCCAGTCCGTATACTTTGTTAATGTCACTATTTTGATATCTACCTATGCTAGAGCCAAGGTCATCAGTCTAAAAGACTCCTAAGGAGCAAGCTTGTGGTAACTTGAAAAATAAGACAACGCTATCTGGAATGCCGATCTTCCCGTGTCGATGTCCCAGTAGTAAAATAATGCACAGCGCCTAACTACCAGACTACAAGTACAGTAGGCAAGTCTGAAGAACATAGCGAGAGGAGCACCTCAAATATATCTGACAGATTTGAACAGCCGAAGCCGGCGCTACGTTTCTAGCCAAACGTAGCATAACTTTAGCGAAAAGAAGAGCTTTTATAACTTTGAAGTGATATAGAAATCCTAAAATTAGATAGTGTGGGATGGTGCCGCTAGATCGTAGGAGAGCGACGGGAAAGAGAGCAAGGCGTCATTCTTGTCCGAAACCTTCTGTTTCTCTATGCGTAGGTGATGAAGACGGTCAAAGCGGGCCCGCAATAGGATAATGCTAATACGTACTCGATCGCGAAGAGAAGTTTTGTTTCTAGGCTTTCGTAGTCTTGATACGGTGGTAAATCCAGGCGATTGAAACAAGTATGACTTCGGGGAAGCCCATGAGGGTCGCCTGACTTTTCAATCGTGAAACGGCGGGGCCCATCCGAACCTTGAAGATCTTTAAACCCATTAACCGGCACACGCGAAGTACCTGTAGTAAATTGAAGCAAGCGCGACTTCCGCTCCGCAGACCAAGACCGAATGCATTGCCAAAACCACTCGATTACTTGATCGGTCTTCTCATATCCACGGTAATCTGTAAACTTCGTCCAGTCGTCCCTAGAAACATATATATGAATTCAGTTAAAGTTGAGAGACATGTAGGCTCACATGTCAATCTCCGACATGCCACCAATGAGAAGCTCTAGCTCCCGTTCATCAAAAACACCAAGCAGATCGGAAGGAATAAGTTCAAGCAGTCCTTCCATGAAGGCATCAAATTGATCCTTCACGCGTTTCGAGATGCGATATGCGACAACGGAGTCTACATACTCTTTCTTGTTCTCTTCTGTCACGGCAATACGTTCCCCCCCGGGCTTGAGTTCTATGGTCACCATCTCACCGAACCGATCTTCAGTCAGTGAAAATGTCTCCTCTAACACATCCGTTATGTCATTCTCCCTGCAAAACATTGGAATTCGCGATAGTGGTCAAGTAGTTTTTATCATGGCACTCACAGCATCCAAACCAAAGATCTATGTAGATCAGCATCCACGCTCTCGAGATCCGCCAGTGACATGTGTTTTCCTAGAATCATCTTGTAGAAACTGGGAACAAAGTACGCATCGAGAAATCTCCTGTGGAAAATTGCGAGCCCTAGACACCTCCCGATGAATTTGAAGTAACTCAGGTGATCGGGATTTATCCCGGAAGCAGGATTGATTTGAAGGGTATAGTTATCGTGAGCAGAATATTCGAATAGCCCATAACTTGGGTTGAAAATCTCATGGGAGAGAAGGAAAAACCATTCTCTGGTAAAAGGGGCGCTGATATTGACATGGCAGAAATCGGACAGGCTTGACATACCTCGAGACACCACCGTAGTCCAAGCCATCTTCGCCATCAAAACTAACCATTAACCTCCTTTTCAATTCGTCCCCAGTCAAAGCCATGACTGAACTATAACTATCTTCCAATACTCTCGTCCGGCGTATCTTAATTTCGCATTTGCCAGAGGTGACCCGCATTTTCTGCTGGCTGCGGAAGTAAACGACTTTCCGTCTATAGTCACGTTTATACTGCGGAGCATTGTCGTCAACTTGACCAGGAAGTCGAGGATCATCCCAAGAGGTTGTACGCGTGTTATGGTCAACAAAATAGACGCGTCCGGTTGATGTTAATCTCATCTCCCAGCCAGAGGGTAAGGGCCCGAGATTGGGGTTCGCTGCCTGCCTAGGCACCACAGGTGGCGTAGGGTTATTGACACGACGTGGATCTGTCCACGTTGTACTCCTAGTATGGTGATCAACGAAGTAGGGTCGCCCTTCGGGAGTCCGACGTTCTTCCCAGCCCAAAGGAAGGGGGATATCTGTGTATGTGCCTGATACGCCTTCGGCAACTTGACTGGCGGGTGAAGTTGCTGGGGCTTGGGGCGAAGTGGGACTTGTGCTGGTAACTCGGGAAGAAGGGCCTCCCTGAGACTGAGGAGCTGGCCTATTGGATGATTGGGAGACTGCACTCAATAACGGCGGTCGATGCCAGGTCGTTGTGCGTGTGTTATGATCAACGTAATAAGTTTGACCGTGTGAATCTCTCCGACGCTCCCATCCATGTGGAAGGGGAGTGCCGTTCTCGTCATCCAACATACGGGTTGTCTGGGAAGAGGGACTAACGTTAAGTCTGGGGCTCAACTCTTGCTGGGAGTAACGGGAAGTAGCGACGGGGGTAACACCAAGAGACGTACGGCTTGCCGAAGGACGAAGAGTTTGGGGCGCGAGAGACGGTTGTAAAGGTCTAGCAACTTCATCGTCGAATAATCTATTCTGTTGAGGATGTAAGATTGCTGAACGGCTTGAGTTCGTGTAGCTTCCGGGACGATTATGAGGGTCTAAATGTTGTACAACAGGTTCAGCCACAGTTGAAATAGGTGGAGAGGGAACAGGTTGGGATGTCAGGGAGAAGGTGAAGGAGATCTTCCCATAGACGGGTAGATTATTACTGGACATCGACAGATCTTTTGTAACAACGTCTAGACGATTTGAATGAGTAAGCGAGATTGAAAGACGCAGAACTTGACGAACGTGAACCTATGTTGTTCGCGGCGATTGATATAGCCTCTGTGGCTTGCAAGTTAAGAACTCCTAAGAAACCTTTGAAGAGGAGGTATTTTGCAGGGTATTTGTAATGGCTACGCAGGTGCTTACCTTGATCGCGCTTTTTGAACTTCTTGTGATCGAAAACCTGGATGGAGATCGTGGAGGATTGGCGAACGGTACTAATAACGTGTCCTGAGGAGCAGGAACAGTAGTAAATCAAGTTACTCACATGTCAAAGTGCTCCTCCCAGGTAGGGCTCAGGGATTTCTTGATGATAGCCGTTGTACATGGTTGCTCGCCATCCACTGTAAGAACTGCGAAAGGATCAGGTAGACTCAACAGCTCTCGCTTGACAAGCCCCTGAGCTCCGAATACTTGTAACGGAAGATGAAATATCACTTTTTGGTAGGTGGTCCATAGAACACTCACAGGTTACTCTAATGGAGCGCTCAGGATCATTTATCCTTTACGAGAATCGTCAACTTGAAATGTTGGAGTTGCGGGAGGTGGTACAGACCTGCTCGTACTTGCCATTACAGCCAAATGCTATTTGCACAGTGATTCTGAACGCTGCCAAAATGAAAAAGAAATGGCTGACTGCGGTAAGCGGGCGCTGAAGCGCTGAGAGGTTGTAAGTTGCCAGGCCTTCGGGTGATAAGTTACGCCGCCCACGTGCACACAGCGACACACAGCCTCCATTGGGACGTATATACTGTTAGTACGCTATTGAATGGCCTCGGACCATTACATTACAGGGCCAATTCTTTAACAAAAAAAAATCGTTAATCAATGGTCCATTAAGGCCATAAAAGTACCTCTTTAATGTCTCGCGTTCAGGTTTCTGTCGCAATCCTCACCCACTCCCTCGTCGGGCTAATATGCGTATCGCAGCGTTAGGTCAGACTTCCATAAATGATACAACTAGAGACACCATCTCTGTCTCGTCTACCATTTCTTTGGCTACTGGACAGGGTCTATCGCTAGAGGGGACATTCCCTTCTATCCTGACGACTTCTCGGCTTTTACATTCTTTTTCGGGCCAAGGGAGGCGCAAGGACGTCCTCACACTCTCAGGTATCTTTCTAGCGCGCCTAAATGATATTGTTGGCTCGGTAGACCATGCGCTATGCGATTGCCGCTCGAACTCCGACTATAGAGTTTCGCGAAACGGACTACTTTTCCTTGCAAATCTACTCGATGCTGAAATCCAAAAACAAGTGTCGGACTCTACCGTTTTAATGGCCATTGAGATTGTGGACATGGCCCTAGCCAACCTGCGGTCGTTCCTTTCGTTAACGGAGAAATTATTCAAAGCTCACCTGAAGCTCTTCGTAGAACCGTTAGAAGACAGCTGCGACCAGGGTGTCTTGATCTCCTTTATCGAGGAAGATCCTGGGCAACTGCGGCTGATCTCTGAACGTCCAAGGTCTCAGGGACACTTCGAAAAAGCCGACCCGTCAATTTGCGATTTGTCAGTGGCACAGAAGACAGATGAGAATTTGGCAATGGCTGTGCGTATGGAGTCTTCCGTTCTTTTGGCGCCGCTTGCGGAGACCGCAACCAATGTCGTCTTCAACAAGAACGGCGTCGTTCAAGCTGCAACATTTGAAGGTCTCGTTGGCGTCCTTACATCTGAACATGTTATCATCGACGAGGAATTCCTGCCCACATTTTTCACCTGCTTCAGGATCTTCTCAAAACCCAACCTGTTTCTGGAAGAGCTAAAGAAGCTCCACCTAAAAACGTTTTTTTCGACAAGAGAGCAGTGCCCAGTGCGAATTCGTGTCGGAACCACAATCCTGAAATGGCTCCAACAGTATTGGAGACCCGAAACGGACAATCCAGTTTTAGAGGAATTGCGGACTTTTACCGATGTGCAACTTGCGAAGAATTTACCCACAGATCTCTTCAAGTGTATAGAAGACGGCATCCTCCAGGTTTCCAGCGCTGACCAGCTGCATCGCTCAGATATAGATGCCAACAAACTAGACCTTATCTACCGTCAAATACACGATCATGAAAAGGCATTGAAGCCAACCGGTTTTTTTGCAGACTTCGACCCAGCTCGGGAAACCAATAATCGATTGTCGTATTTTGACAATCCAAGTGGACGGGAAGAGTTCGCGCGACAACTCACTTTCCTGATATCCCAAAAATTTATGCTAATTAACCCCGATGATGTCATCGACTACTGGCGTCAATGTGAACACAGGGAATACCAGTCACATACGGCAAAGGAACGTCGAGTCGCCTCGGTACTGGACGAGGTTACCGAGATTGAACGGGCGATTTGCTCCTTCGTTACGTGTTCGATCTTGGACGTAAAAAAAAACGTTTTGAAGGAACGCCTGGAGTTCTGGCTTGATGTTTCCGCAGTATGCGTCTCACTTCTTTACCCGATTTCTTGCTCACTTTTTTACAGCGTTGCATAAATCTCCGAAATTTCAGCGGGGCACACTGCATACTAGGCGGTCTTGATAACAGTCATACTACAGACTCTACGTTGGTACGCAAGTTGCAGTTTTTGAATATCGCATGGTCTTCAGGTGACCCTATCCCACACAGTTGGTAAACAAGAAGAGCAAGAAGCAATTTCAAGCCTTGAAGCAGCTCTTTTCTGGTCACAAAAATTCCAGCAACTATCGACGACTGTTGTCATCGGTGGTTGAACCAACGGTACCTCTGATCGGTTAGGGTGCACCATCAGGTTGCAACATTAGCTTATGCAGCTTTGGTCTAGGAATCCTAATGCGTGATGTACAATCAATCTTCAACGTAGTTCCAACGTCCATTAACTCAATAAGAGAGGGAGGACTGAACATGATAAACTTTGGATGTTACCGGATCGCGTATAGAATTGTGCGGTGTAAGTTAATGCCCTCCTGTATCTGAATATTAGTGACACGTGATTTAGCTATGGAAAGCTATCTCATTCCATATCAAATCCAGCCCAGCGCCACAATTCAGATCTGGCTTAATCGAGTGCTTGCATGCTTTCCCTCAAATCATGAGAATCAGCTAGATGCTCGCTTGTGCAAACTGAGGTGAGTGGTTTTATGTGTGTGCTTCACATGCCTAACAAAGTCATTGAAACAGCTTTGAACGAGAGGTCGAAAACTCTTCGTGTCACCAGGTCGATTCATGGAAACGGGTCATTCATAATAACGAATCCCGAAAATCCCTTGGCCCGCCGATGGCAAGCGTGAATCCACGTGGGAAACCATACTTGGGTCGTGTCAAGTATTTCCCCCCAGTTGCGCGATATTTTACCAAGCAGTAACTCACCTGCGAGTCGAACACTTAGTTCCGATTTGTCTCTAGCTTACGTTCTTTATCAATAAACAATGATTGGACTCCGTCTTCCTCTGAATTCAATAAAACTTTCGCAAGCATCGAGGCTATCGTCTGCGTCAATGTTTTGTGTGGCGTACTTCCTAAGTGGCACGGTACTAAGCTCTAGTCAAACATATTCATGCGCGAGCAGCCTCGATCCTCCTTCTCGCAACCTGTCGCCTGTTCAGGCCGGAAAGCGAGGTAATAGCTATCTTGTCTGTACTCTTCTCCACCTCTACATCGTTGGCGGCAAGAATGATCTCAACATGAGTGGGATGTCCCTGGTACGGATTAATACGACCGTGTGCGCGATACGTCCGGCGCCGCGTTTTCTTTGTAGCAGACGGTTAGCTGGTACTAGAGTGTTTTTGACAAGAACGTACTGGGGCTTGTTGGACAACTATATTTTTTATATATAGTTCTTCGACATCGATATTCTTAGCATCTGCATTCGATTCTGCATTTTTTAGAAGTCGTAGGATAAATTTGACCGATTTCTCGGGCCAGCGGCCTGGTGTTTACTTAGACTCCCAATATATCGTGACTTGTTTAGACGTACCTTGTGTTGCCCCAAACTCTTTCGCCTGACTAGCACGTCCGACACCACCTGAGAATCGGCGGAATGGTATCACTCGTTTGTGGTCTTTAACGTCAGCAAGGTAGGCGTATGCCTTGGTAAGTTTGAGGCCTAGATGTTTGAGTAAGTTTATGTTGACATCCAGATTTAGCTTGAAGCTAGGCTCACCAGTTAGAGCTGCCGCAACTTCACGCATATTTTTGAAGTGAGTGCGAAGATACTCTCCTCTGGCGCGAGCACCTAGTAACATTGAGCAACGCGATATCACTTGGCTTGTGGTCAAAGGTAACAAACTTTTTTCGGGATTACCAGCAAGCGCGGCAGCAGCATAACGAGCTACAAGTACTCAGTTTGAGAGCTAAAATAAATGAGGCGTACTCACTCATTCTGAAGCTTGAAGTCCTGCAATTGTCGATCACAAAACTTGAAAGACCTGAGCGAGGTGATGCGGGGGTGTGGCTTAAACTTTATTTTTACAGTCTTTCGGCAGATTCCGGATATTTCCTCTTTTGTCATCCCGACTTGGTCACTAGCTAACTGCCCAAAATGCAAATGATAAGCGTCTATTGCTCATCTAAAAACAAAATTTGGCCGAGAGGGGCCCTCGGCGAGGTTTCTTACCAAGACGTCTTGTCATTCATGGCTATGTAAAATTTTCGCTTTCTGTGCTTACAGTAAGTACTTGGTCCTTGGGTCAAGTTGCTATGTAAGTAGATTGACACGAGTACTCTGGCATTCCGTGGGAATTATGCCTTATCTAATGTGAGGTCACAGCCGTTATTCAGTTTCGCTTCAGTTTTAGCCACTAGCTGGTCAGTTTCACCACTGCTTATCATTCCTCTGGATGCCATTCCACCTTACAGTCCCTTCGGTCAATGCCTCCTTCAATACGACCTCATCATCGACTACCTTAGTGAACGGCGGCTCCAGTGTCGACGGGCCTGTACATCCCTTTTCCTTCGCGGAGCTCGATGGAAAAGAACCAACCGAGCAGGTGTGGTTGATTTTGTCAAATTCGATACTCACTCAATTCTATGACCGTCCGTACAGCTAGAACTCTTGAATAACCAGCTGGTTCTAGAGCTAAGGATCAAAGAGGGCGCCGAGAACTTTTTGAATATGAACGTCAATGTAAGTAGCTATGACCTCTGTAACACTGACTCGTGCAAATATATTTCTAGGAGTCTCTCCGGCTTCAGGTGCAATCCGAGTTAGAAATGGCGCGGAACAAGATCGACGCGATTACCAAACAAATGGACACTGGTGAGTGTGTAATACGCGAACTCATTTCGACCCTATAAACAACTTGCAGTATCCAGAACTAGGGCCAAGTACAATAACGTTAAGCGTAGAATACTTCAACTTGATGCACGTAGTGTGAAGGATAGTGTCGAGAAAGGTCTGACAATTGTATCATACCGCCTCGGGACGCGCTTTAAAACAAGTTTAGGAGAGGACTTTCATACAGCGCTGCAAAATGCATCCGCTCACCTTGCATCGTTGGTGTCATTCACTTTGCCACACACTATCGGCCAAGCCTCGTCGTCCACAGCTACTCCGAACGTGACAGGAGCGGACACGCACATCATCGAGATAATGTCAAAGTTAATTGATATCCTTCGGCGTAATTTACGTGTAAGATATGAGCTTAAAGTTCCCGAAGTTCTTCCACTGTGTGTATCATTTCTGCCGTATAGAAAACCATTGCCATCTCATCAGTTTCAGTGTGCTGCCTTTCCTTGGTGACAAGTGCTCAAAACAAACTCGTGCCACTGCATACAGACTTATTCGTTATATTCTTGTTGATTTCGAATCTGTGAAATCGCTAAATGATAGCCAATCGATGGACTGGTACATCATCAAGTAAGTTTGCAGTGTACAAAAAAAAAGTTTATCATGGAATTTAGAAATGTATAGGTCTCTCAATCGTGATAATAAACACGGTATCGAGAAGGAGCAAGTAATCAAACTTGTCCGGACAATGGTCGAGATCGGCACAATCCGCCACGATTTTCCGTCTTCTGGAGGTATCGGTGCTGTCCCGCTGTCCGAGCCTATCATGCGTGCCGTCATTGCTGTTGCTGAACATCCTGAGGATCCTTTCCGACTCATATGTGTCGAAACTCTAGCCGAAATCCGTACGCATATAAACAATCTCCATCACTAATCCCCAACTGAATAGTTATATTGCAAGTGCTCATTGATGTTGATTTAGTCGCAAGGACGGGGGGCATTAGTTCACTCCTTCACGTACTTGGGGACGGTCCTGCCGAACTTACGCCAATTCTCACTACGGTTTTTTTACACATCGTAGATTCGCCTCGAACTCGCGTGTATCTGCGGGTCGGCGAGGATTTAGAGGTAAACACGGACTTGACCTTTTTCATTTCTTTCTCAAGTAAATCATTTCTTGCGTAGCTTGCGCTTTCTGCAATAACAGATGCTTACGGGAAGGGGCCTGATCATGTTGAAAGGATGAGGAGCTGTACAAAAGTGATTCAGTGCATGCTACGCACTTGGAGCGGTATGCACTACTTTTGGGCTCGCGGTAACGTTGCTCAAGTCATACTCATAGGTCTCATGTATTTTTGTATGGATGATATGCGCGCTATCCGATCTTTGGTTGACACTCTCAGAATACCTTCGCTCGACACAAGGGTACATTGCATCAGCGTCTTATTTCACTAACTTGCACTTACACGGTGATGCAGGAAATTATTTTGGACATGTTTTTCGATCTCCTAAATATCAAGTCTCCTGACTGGTATCAAACCTTCATCGATGGTCGCCGGTTGACAAGTACGTGGTTATTGGATTTAACGGTATGGAACACACTACCATGATTCTTTCAGTGTATCAGAAATCTCGAGACATATCCGAGTTACGGCATGAATCAGATACCAATGAAAGAGTGTACCAAACATTCAAATTGACGGATCAGTATCTTGCGCTTCTAGTCCTGGTTTTTACGAATGCAGGACTTTGCGAGGTGGGAACCTCCAACAGGTCCATTACTTTGCAAAATTGAATGATTTCGCAGGCCCTCTCATACATGTTAAATGAGTCGATTACCGGCTCCAATCTCACGCGCAAGGCTACATTACTCTTAGCGGAGGTTTTTACAAATAGCCAATCGAGTATTGCCATTATCAATGGCGGCCAAGATACAGGTATTTGGATAGCTAAATTACTCGCCGTTCTTCACCTTTGCTCTGAATAGGCTATTCCTGAAGTATTTGATATGGC
>CEMU01569768.1:12803-39693 GCA_900068965.1 Calocybe gambosa | reverse complement strand
AATCCGTCCAACTCACCTGAGTTTAGTCCCACTGCACATTCTTCGACCCATACATCATCAGTCCGGGTGGGGTGGGGGTCAACATCGGCAAATCACTGATAACGTTATGGGCTAACAAATACATATTTGAAATGGCTGCGAGTTATCGGGATATGTTGCATTGCAACGAACAGCCGGGTTCACCCCCTGACGGTTCATAAAAGCGAAGGAACAAAGCCGTATATCCTCTCAAGTTTCCTTCCCACCCCCACGCCTCAAAAGAAAAGCTGGTCTTTTCTCTATTTCGATTTTTTTTTTCTTCGCCTTCCACTGTTGAACAGATGCATTTATTGTTCCCCCTTCTTGTCGTTTTTGCTTCTCAAACTGCTCTTCATGCGTTCCCCAGTGACGCACCTTCAGGATCGCAACACGCCCCCCCACCACCCCCTGCAGTGCTTATTACTTTTTTAAAATATTTATCAGGCATGTTCCTCAGTTTTGTTTTCTAGAAAACATACGAAGAATTGAGGGATCAGTGGCACCGCTTGCCCAAGTGGGTGTACATCCTTTACTACTTATCGCATGAGTTTTCTCAACGGTTTGCAAGGCCTCCTCAAGATAATTCGGCGCCAGTGCGCAGTGCGCTTAATTTAGATGACTGGGACAGTAGGATACGGAAGAGCGGGGAAGAAGTGGGCCGCGTGAGAGCACTAAGAGACAAGGCCAAGCAAGATGCGGAGAAAGAGCAGCTTGACAAGATTCGTGATGAAATTACCATAGCGCCGGGGGAGCACCCTACAGCACATGATTTTGTTGGCGCATATTTCTTTCCTACTCATCGAATGTGTTTCCTCAATTACCTTTTTTAGTTTGTAGATTTTCACGAAGGCAAAAGACAGGAGAGGTTGCGTGAGTTCCAGAAGGGGGGTGAAGCTGAAGATGAGCATGACCCTGAACACCACAATGACGAGCACCCAAAGCTAGCGGATAACAGACAGCCGGGGACGCATGGGTATTACCCAAATAACGGACGGCCGGGGGCGAATGAGTATCGCCGGAATCATCTGAATCGGGAAAACGGACGGCCGGGTACGTATGGGTATGACCCGCAGCGTCAAGATGGAACACGTCATCAGGATTATCCAGGGAATCAAAATGCGAGGGGCTCAGGAAGGCGCGGCAGAGGAAGACGTTATTAAGAGGTGGTTATGTACAGTTGGGTTGACGGAATATTTATTTGCCTTTGTTTGTTAGCCCGCCGTCGAGCTAGTATTAGTGAATATCAGTGAAAAATGGTCCATCCTGACTACGGGCTCTCCAATCTCTGTATCTGCATCGGCTCAATTTCCTGACTTACTACTCCTCTCGGGGGATGTGCTCGCGGAGTGCACTTACAACTTCACAACTATCTGACGTGCCCAAGTAATCGGGGCGAGGTGGATATATTCAGTGAATTCGTCGAGCTAAAATCTGCATTGGCAGGTTTCTATGGAACTTTTAGATGCAGGTGGATTGGGAAAGGGTAAAGAGGCCTTTTAGGTACGTATACTCTTTAACCTTCCGTTGTTTTCTGTTCCGATTCTTATTTCCTGTTCTTTTTCTCTTGACGACGACTTTTCACGCTTCCATACGTACATCCCAGGGCGTCGTCGCGCTGATTCATACCTCTTTTTCGCTTGCTGATTGTACTTGGACTACAGGATCAAGTCTCTGGTCGCACTCATGTTTATCAACCCTCTTTACAATCGTTGGTGACCACTCAAACATCGGGTGTTGCTCCCGCGTATCATTTGTCATAAGACTTCTTTTGCTTCGTTTTCCCAGCGACGCGTGCTCTTCTATGATGCCTATCGTCCTTCCTCGAGGTGTCGATCGTGACTGCCCCAGTTCCCAGCTCAAAATCACAACCTCAGACCTAGTCTAGGTATGGTAATTGCAAAGGGTTTACCTTCGCTTTCTGTGGTATTCCCGCCGCCTTGTGTCTGTCATTTTATTTCTTGCATTGCGCTTTCAACACCTCGCCTAAATGCCTTGCTACCTTTGTTGAATGAGGAGTTTGCTGGGTGTTCGTTATCTCTTTTTTTTGTGTGTTTTTTTTTGGGGGGGAAAGACTCCCTCTCGCTTCTAGTATATGCGTTACTAATATACAATCTTTTTTTGTCTTAGACTTTTTGGTCATTACTCATGCTCATCACCCTCCTCTCGAAACTAGCAACTGCCCTATCATACGATAATTATTCGAGACTCGTTACGTTACATTATGTTACTCCTCCCCTCTTTTTTCCCTCCTATTTTTAACAAAATCAATAGGTTTTTTTTTTCTCCTCACCCCCACATGCTCTCCTCCGTTACCTCGTCCCGTGATCCATAACCCTACCTGACCTAGCTCTCAAGTTGGTTTTGTGCTGTCCCAACCCGTTCGTCGCTAGCCGGGTGCGTTGCTTCTGAGTGGTTTAGTTCCTAGGTAAGGGTTTTCCCTTTTTGTTTGCAAACACTTCCCGTTGGGGAAAGAGGGGACGATTTCTTGTTGTTGATGATATTTTTTTTGTCAACCTTGCTTTGGGACAGTGCTTCTTCAAACGGTAGGGGGTAGAATGGAGGCGTTTTTTGAGGGCTATGCGTGAGGTGAGTGTGAGATTGTTGCTATGTTTGACGCCATCTGCATGTTCTTCACCTCCCTGAGCCCCACGTCTGCTACTTCTTCCACGTCACTTGACTATATCGAGCCAACTTCTTCCTCTACTTCATCGTCGTTGTTTGCATGTTCGATGTAATTAAGGGGAAGATGGTGTGTTGGATACCAGGTGGACTTGGGAGGAGTATGCTGCCACCCCTCTTCCAACTAACTAACACATAAGCGGTGTACGTGTTTGAAGGTACTGGTGGTCTCAGGGGTGGGCTGGGTGTGCCCCGAAGTTACTGTTGGTGTTGTGACGAGTTGGTTTGTTGTTTTATATCTTTTCCAAGTTTTTTTTTAATCCCCGCTAGCTGGTTATTGTGGTATTTGTTTTCCGGTTTGTCAAGGTAGTCACGAATGTATGCTATACCTGAATGCACAGGCGGGGGCACTTAGAATTTGGAAACTTGTTCGAAGATCAAGCAACCTCCACTTTTGAGCTCACCCCCCCTTTATTACAATGTACTTCACCTTAACTCAGTCTCGCTACATTCAGATACCCAATGCGAACACACCTTTGACTCAGACACCCATCCCGCTCATGCCTGGTCAACTGAAACACTGATAACGTTATGGTCAATAATCAAACACATTCCGAAATCGAAATAGCTGTGGGTTTTAAAGATGTTGAATCGCAACAAACAGCCTGTTCATGACTCAAAAATGAAGGGGAAAAGCATGCAAACCAGCGATCGCCATGTTTAAAGCACACTTGATCAAAATTGATCTTAATTCCACTCTATATTGAGTTCAAAAGTTAACACAACTAGATACCACATCCCCACGCCCCCTAAGGTCCTTGTCAATAGCAACCTTGCCGCAAGCGGTCCTTGGGCCTTCCTACTTGCCTTTGCTGACTGGTTGTATGCTTTCCCCATATCTTATAGCTTTCCTGGCTGCTGCTCTCCTTGATCGATCCGTTTCCTGCTTGTGTGCCTCAAACGTCGACTCACGCTCCTGAAATTCTTTCAATTTTTCCTTGTACCTTCTCATTTTATCTGCTTCCTTCTGTTTTTCCTTTTCTTCCCAGGCCTTCTGCATGTATTCCTGATATTAAGCACTTTTTTCAGACAAGTGATTGGAAAAAAAAAACCCCCACGGCGGGTATAAAATAAGCACCCACATCAGAAGTAGTTGGCGACATAAAGTTAGAGGAAGTGGGCGTTGCCCCCCCACGTTTTCTTGCTTCCTTCCTACTTGCACTTGTTGCCAACTTGTGTTCGTGATACCCTGCTTCATCTAATTGGTATTTTTTCATCTCTTCTCGAGACCTGTCCATGTCATTTGCTGCCTCCTGTCTCTCTAGTTCCTGTATAGCTTCCCGATGTAATACCCTTTTCGATCTTCTCTTTCTAGAAGGTCTCCCTCGGTACTAGAAAAGCGATTGAGAAAAACCTACGGTAGCTGTAAAACATATGCACCAACCGGAGAAACCCAAGGCCTACTCCGTGTCCAAGATTGATGCGGCGTAGGGTTGGCAGAGCTGGATTGTGTACCCATAGAACCTGAAGAACCATAACCAGAGGGTACAGAAGGATTCCCCTGAAAATGGATGCCAGTAGTGGCATGATCTTTATCCATCCCTGCTCCTTGCTGAATATGATTTTGGTAACAATAAATTGAGGGACGTATATGGTGAGTATAGAATAAGCACCCACGTCAGGATCGGCCTGTTGCCCCATTAGTTGGCCATACGACCCAATGTCATAAGAAGTGCCCATGGTATTGTAAGAAGAAAGAGAATCAGTTGGTGTGGAGGACGAGGCCTGCTGCTGGTGTAAATCATCGCCCAGACTTGAAGCAACCTGAGGGTAAGAACCAAAGTTAGCCTGTTGCCCCGGGGGCTGGCCATGCCACCCAATGTTATAAGAAGTGCCGATGGCATTGTAAAGGGGAGGAGGATCAGTCGATGTGGAAGATGGAGTCTGCTGCTGGTGTGAATCATGGCCAAGACTTGGAGTAGCCCGAGAGTAAGAAAAATCGTGCATTGTATTAGCAGCATTATACGGCGCATAAGGAGAAACCGGAGCCGATTGAGATGTGGAGGATTGTATGTAGTCGGCATTAGGATTCCAAGTCAATGAAAACGGGTCCGAAGAGCTGAGGGAATCAAAGTTCCAATTATATCCATCGTAAAGGTCCTGTTCTTGAGGTTTTGTTGCATCTGAGGGCGCGGCTGAATGAAAACCACCGAGCTCCTGAGATGGCGTTAAAAACGGGGCCGACGGCGCGCTGCCAGTGGGGAAGTTAAAGTTCCAATTGTCTTCATGACTGCGGTCCTGTCCTTGAGGGTCTAAGAACGTGTTTAAATCGTTTGTCAAATAATTAGATGGAGACTCACAGTGGGCGTGTGTCGAGGTGGTTGACAATGCTTGTCTTTCTTGAATCAAACGTCCATGTCTGTCAAACATGGGTTCCAACCCTGAAGGTAAAGGAAGTGCGCGAAGAGCGCGTTCAGAGGCAAAAATAACAAGAAGGGGGAGTAACAAATGCATGGTTAAACCAGTAAATGACAAGATAGTGAAAAAGAGCTCAAGAGAAAAAAAAAAAAAAAAAGACCAGCTTTTCTTTCAAAGGGAGAAAGGATAAGATAATAATGCAAATTATCTATATTTCAAGCCGTGGATGTCGTTGTTTGTGATGCATCGCCGATCTTAACAAACCTCTGACTGTCCGGAACCGAGGAAAACATGATTAACTATCCAAATTCCCAAAATTCAAAACAGTGTCAAAACCCAGCTCGATTACTATGGCGACTGAAAATCAATCTGATCCAGCCACGATGATATCGCATCCAACCAGTTCACTGGCTACTGTGGCAACACTCCTATACTACTCCTATACTACTCCTATACTGCTGCCATTGAACGGTCACACGCGCAAATCTTGGTGATTATTCCAACTCCACATGAACAAATGTGATCGTAATTTAATCTCGGACCGAAACTATAATTTTCATAGACGTAAAAGTTGTGCGGAAATTTAAAAGTGCCAGTGTCCGAGTGAGGGGAAGTAAGGATAGCCTTCTCCATACGGGAGCACTAGTATGCTCGCTACTTATAATTATCTTTGAAGCACTGATTTTTTCTATCACCAAGAGATTCATTAATAATTGATAGCGCCAATGAGCAGTAGATTATAAGTGATTGATCTCGATGAGCTGACGAGATGTGAGCTCACAGCGTGGCGGATACGAGCGGACCGTTGATGCCAGCGCGTGTTGCATTATTCCTCTGCTGATGACAGTCCAAAACAACAGTAGTACCACTGTAAGAGAGTTAGAAACAACAGATGTTTATATGAATGGGGGACCGACCGACGAAACAAGGGGTAAATGGAAAGAAAAGCAACTTGTGCGGTGGATGAGATGGAGTGTAGTGTACGGGGCAAGGGCAGGAATGTTTGAACTTCCATCATTCTGGAGTGTGACATCGGTAGGAGCAACTTGAGTATACCGGCACCAAACTTTTCCAGTTTAACGATGCCTCCGTAGATCCAGGAGATCAAAACAACATGAGTATAATTATGTGCTAGATCGTCAGCATAAGCCAAACCAGCACGTCAGACTAGTGTCAGACTCCGAGGCCGCAACCCAAAAAAGTCCCACAAACCCCATCGATCGCCGATGCGTTTGAAGAGGAATTAAAGTGATGTGTGTGTCGATGAAGAGGAGAATCGGGACGGGACGAGCGATAGTCGAGAACCGGAAACCTTGAAAATGTCCGTATTATAACACGTAATTTAACGCAAGAGAAATATGGGATTACCGCACTGGGTGGCCTTTATATTATTTCCAGTTATTTCGGCTTCACTTCTCATCATTTTTTGCTTTCTACAAATTGTGCATGGTTCAAGAACTCTTTGGTGTGATAGTGTTAGTCCACCGCCCTCATCTTGAGGACTCGGAAATGAATGCGAAAGGCCCTCATAAATAGCACAAGCAAATTACTAGCTGTTGTATGTTTTCTTTTATTTCGTGTGATTGAGTGCAAACACGATGGCAGAAAGAAAATGGGGGAAAGATATGGTAACTATGAGCTACATGGAGTCCATGTGATGTTTCCTCTTACTCGTGCAGATGGATACGCACGCAATAGGAATTATCAACAAACTTCCTATTATCAAAGCAAGCAAGACCCTCTTGTGCAACCTTTCGTTCAAGGGACAGTTCTCATCACTGATCGCCTTTGTAACCTTAACGTCCTGGGATGCAGCCAAGGTGACATCCTGTCCACGTATTGCCTCCGCCAAACCATATAGGAAGGTAGTAGAAATCCCCTCTTCTCTAAAGTCCCCGAGCTTCGTGTGTCGGTATACCCTACACGCCATCATATTCACAATCACGGCATTGAAGACATATGCATGAGCGAAACCAACGGGAGTCTTTGGGATAGTGGTGATGATTACCGTGAATATCAGGTTCGTCACAAAAGATATCCTTACGAGCGTAAATATAACAACCGGCTGCATACTTGAAAACTCACAAGTAGTATACTTGTCCATCCCGGACAAGTGCTCTCGAAAAAACGGGGAGATTACGCCCCAGTACAAAATGTAGCACCGACGGCTTACTTTTGTTCCCAGATAGGATTCGCGAAGACGATAACAAGCGCCAAGATATTGCAAAGAAAACGCATGAATCATTGATGAGAATCGTTATCGGAGATGCAGCGATGTACGGCTTGGGATCCGTAGCTAGACAATAATTGGTAGGACCGAGAACTCCTGCGACACCTTCTGCAAGAGCAACCGTCATAGAACCCCCCCCCAACTCCAAGCCATAGAAGAACGAAGAAAGCAACAACATATTTATCGCGGTTGAATATGGCCCGAACGCGCAAGAAGAAAAGGAACGTGGTGGCGGAAAACGCAATAGGGTATAGTGCACAAGTGACAGCGATGACCTTTTGACACCTCTTGAGACCAAACGGGGCAACTGCAATATCACGACGTTAACACTCTTGTAGATAAGCCGCTCAAACTAACCCCGAACAATAGTATCAACGACAACTGCGACCAGAACGGATAACCTAACAGTAATTCAGTGATCCTAAGGCAACGACTGGTACTTTTTTATTTTCCCACCTGGAGAAGAAGTATATCAATGTCGGAAATGAAAACTTGTGTCGAAACAAGAGTCGACAATCACTGGAAATATTGGTAAAGATATCCCACAGGAATGCCTATAGGCTGAATGAGTGCTAAAATAAGTAGGAGGTAGTTATTGTATTTACCCCTAAGCACCCAATCACCAGGTATGATGCAATTCTCAACGTGTCTCCTAGGTCCGATGGTAGATATAGCGTGGGAGCATGGGGATTCAGCGAAAGCGCTTGATCAGTCTTCATAGTCTTGGCAGAGAGAACAGTGATGCTAAAGGCGACATTTCCTGTCGATATTTATGCCCCTCAAGTCAAGCACGTAACAACGCCACGGCATCAGATGTGTGAAAGCCCATTTGAGCACAACTTACGACCGACCAGAGATAGAGATAGATATCAGAAACACAGGGAAGCCCAGTTTGAAGTTTCAAATGCTTCGGAGATATCGCAGGCAAGCAGGTGAACAAACGTGATGATATCAAAAACATCCGCCACCAAAAGCGAGCTAATTGTCCGCCCCATGCGCTGCTCAAGACCCGAGTTCGAAGAACTGATTGATGTAACCAGCTGGGAAGGACTTAGCCCGTAGTAAAATATCCTATCCCTCCAAGGCTACCTTTGAGGGTATCCTCTTCGTCCGAAGCGGCGATTTTGGAAATGGAGCGATGGTTACACGATCTTGCGCCTCTGCAAGCGCATGCGACTAAACCCTGTAAAGCCTTTTGCGGACAGGGTTAGGACCAAAATAGACGCCCGTAATGAAACACGAAGCATAGCCTTTATCATATGATGGATGACACCTTGGACGGCTAATACTGCACCCTACCACCAAAGCATGAGAGAAAGAAAGAGCTGTAAGGTACTAGCAGTAGCTTCCAAGTTGGCGGATTTGTCGCAATTCTGCCCCCCCTGTTACTAGTGGCCTGTAGGACGACTTCAAGGTGGCCACGCAATTTGATGTCAGCGGAGCCCCCACCTGTCCCTGATACAGGAATACTGATGTTAGCATAGGGTAGGCTGATGCTATGTCTCCCGCTACCACGAGTATTCGCCTTGGCGGATGGTAAATATGAGTTTTGAGGGAATGTTTCCTCCGTCGAGGCTGCTAATCTCTGCAATTGCACCGCTGCTGGACAAATCAACAATTTCGGGAGCCGTCATCTCACAAACGCCGCCATATATGCGACTTGTGTTGTTGACGGTTGGCCCCCTTGCAGATCCTCAAACATTGCGGTAACTGATAATGGTCCTGGACACGGATTCGTGTTAGAGAGAAATATGAGAGACTGCCGTGTCAAAAGATTCGGGAGAGACCCGCGATTTAAGAGATTGGGATTGAATGTGGCATCAAATTGGGTTGAATACAAAAGGCTACACAAGTTGGTTCAAAATTTGAACCCCCCGGCTAGACCCATGATATTCGTAGGGTCTACACGAGCTTTAACCTTCCTCAAACGAGGTAAATTCCTGCCGTACAGTAGCTCCAGCGGTACGGAGTCAAGAGCATATCCGATATAGTGAATGTCGTTCCAAGCGCTCTGCCCTTCTCGAACAGCGATTCCTTGCATAACGTTGGCCAACCTCCCTAGCCAGCCATGAAAGAAGTCGTAATCACTCGAATCACTGAACCCTACTGCGACGTTACCCGGTGTGACAAGACGAGATGCAGAGTGAGGCCAGGCTGAATCTGTCGACCGGCTAAACGCGTTGAAAAACGGTTCGACGAGGATTGCTGTATAGATCGCCGAACGACCCTCTGATATTGCTTGTTGGAGTGCTTTCGTTATCTCAGCAATCATCTTATTGATCATCGAGACTGGATACTTGACTATGGGAAGGTCGGTTTGAACAGAGCGGGATCCTCTGACAGCGTTTAGTTTTTTCCACGTCTTGGACGGTGACATAGTAGAGCACTCACATAGGGGCCTTAGTGCTAGCCACAAAATCGTAAAATGGACGGTCTTTCACATCCCAGGATATAGAAGGGATGTCCATGAATGGCTGGAACACCGCGGGTTGGTCACCATCGTAGAGTAAAAACGCCTGCCACGAGCCCTGGAACTATTGAAATGGGCTAAGTGCCAGACCGATCCTACAGAAAGTGGCTTACTCCGTTTTCAGTAGTGACTACATACGAAGTGAAAATCTGAGCTTTGGGGTCGGTATTATTGAAACTAAAGTCCGACAAGGCTTTGACTACCGCCTCGGATTGATTCCCAGGGTAAACAACGGACCCAGCCTAAGTTTGTTACGTTACTTAGCATAAAGCAGCATAATGATATGTGAGAACGGGGACTGACCCAAACGTTACCGATTGGGAACGCGTTTAGAGTATATGAAGTGACGATTCCAAAGTTGTTCAGACCACCTTTTAGACCAAAGAGAATATCAGAGTTGGTATTCTCATTAGCTCGAGTAAATGTCCCGTTCGGAAGAATCAGATCGACAGAGACAATATTATCAATTGCCAAACCATGTTGCTCAGTGATCCAGCTATAACCTCCTACAAGAGCCAGTCCCAACCCTGAGAAACCTTTGAATACAGAAACAAAAAATATTGTCAAATAGACGGACCAACTCCGGCAATTCGCCCTCCAACAACTGTAACGTTGTATCGAGACTGCAACTCGGTATATACGACGTCCCAAGTGAGTCCCGCCCCTAGCGTGGCAGTCCTCGTCGCTTCATTGTAAGATATGTTTCTAAATTTAGATAGAGCGATCTGAACACCAGAAGTTGAACTGAATCCACGGTTGAAGTTATGGCCACCGCCTTTTACCTATTCAAGGGTGAGCGTCGAATGTAAGTGTACTATATGGTATTTACAGCAAATGGCGAACGAATATCTTTTCGCCCAATTATCCTGATCTGTCACAATAATGAGTTTCATGTGCGAGTTCTTAGGGAAACAAAATACAGCTGTTTGAATCTCTTTGATAGAGCTAGGAGCAATGCTGCAGGTTGCATTCTGGCTGGCAGTTAGTATAAAATGAGATATGTCTTCGGCGTAATCCTCAGAGCCTGGAGAATGATTGAGGTCGGAGAGAACGAGGTATCATAAAACCACCACCTTACCGGGACGATTGACAAGGCCTGGAAGCTGATATTCTAACGCTCGACAGGCAGCTTCAGCATCAGAGTGGTCGTTGGTGATACCTCGACGGGTGGCGAACGAGCTAGACAATGAGAGAAGGATCAAAAACAGGATGGATCTCATGCTTTGAAGTCCGAGTGAGAAGTACAAACTCCAGCCGAGTTTAAATAGGCCAGGAGCGAGGGGGTTCTAGTCGAATGGAGTTGTTACTCAAGCGGAGGGGGCGTTCGGAAGGATGCCAAAGGCAGTGGCTCTATGGACACTCTATGGCCATGAGACGTCGTTTCAATGTAACAAAAACTTGTATGAGCATTTCGATGTTCAGTCGGCTTGATTCTGATTAACCGTTCAAGTATTTTGCGCTTCTCGAACCAGCAACATCCCTCTGAGCGGTTTGTAATAAGCCTGGGGGGCATGGACGATGGTGATTCAGAGAATGACTGATAAGCTAGAAGTGGCCTTCTCTCGGACCTTTTTCCTGGTTTTAACCACCTTATGGGCGCTGAAAATTGCCGTGCCGCGTAGTCGTCATTTCACCGAGCTCGGCATTGTGATTTGATTCGAGCAAGGTTGTACGGTGGGTACTACCTCCATTGTCAACGATGAAAGCTCCGATAACCAATAACGACTTGGCGGAGATGTGCCACAGTTTTCAAGTTCAAGGTAAACAAGCCGTCACGACTGCGAGTCACGTGTAAAAACGCGTCTTTAAAAAGAATGACCTGACAACAGAAAGTTATGCAATACTAAGCTTGTCGCTGCTCAACGCTTGACGGGTAATATGTTCGACAACGGTTTTCATTGTACACGCCAGCTTGCTTGTATCCAAATACAGAGTCCATTGGAGTGATATCACTAACACATGTGTCCGCTGTTCCCGAGGCTCCGGCTGGAGCCTTTAATTTTGTCTTCTATCAATAATAGTTAATTGTCCGAAGCGTAGCCACGCTTTATTATTACCCACTAGTGGTAAAAGGGTTGATACTGGGTAGATACGCTCTCATGGATGAAGAAAATATCCCCATGAGGAACAACAACATCGGGCCTTGGGGAACATAAGCGCTCAAACAACTCCCACAAGTGTCGTTATGTAAAAAAGATCCCGGATCTGAATGACTTCATGGTTCTGCCCACTGCCCAAAGTGCCTTTGAACGAGCCAGAGGAAGATATAAAGAGTCACTCACAGCAAAAGAGCTGACTCGACTCGACGCGCCTGTGAATGTCAGCGATCTTTTGTCCCAGGCCAAGGTGATCGGCGGGAACTTGCAGAAGCAGAGGAAGAAGGGAGTGAACCGTTTTGTCGCCGGGATGAGCAGGGTGGGGGTAAAGCTGCAGCCTTTCGAGAGGCTGTTGCAGGGAGCGTGTAATCTGTCGCCGAAGGGAGGCGAGTTACTGTGGGGAAGC
Organism: Calocybe gambosa; assembly: GCA_900068965.1. Classification (NCBI taxonomy): domain Eukaryota; kingdom Fungi; phylum Basidiomycota; class Agaricomycetes; order Agaricales; family Lyophyllaceae; genus Calocybe; species Calocybe gambosa. Next base: position 27,436 of record CEMU01569768.1, on the reverse strand, counting down.
ATCCTGTTCATACTAGAGGTACGTCCCATTTGCATGAGCGTAGCTGAGGGTCGTGAATTCTATAAATGAGAACAGATGGCGAACAACAATGCTACAGTATTTGATGAGGTGTTGGGCTTTTTCTTTGATATGGCTCACGAAATGGAGTATATCAAGACTGTCGAGGATACCTTTAGCACTTCGTCGCTCGCTATCCCCGTCATCGAAGCGTTATACGCCGCTATTATAGACTTCTGGGTGGAAGCCCTGAAGTACTATCGACGCACATTGAAAAAAGGTTCGCGAAGGGCACAAAATTTCCCGAGTCCGAGGAGCTTAATTTTATCCGTCTTTCCCAGGTGCCCTGGCTGGCATCATGAGCATATTGTCCTCAAATGACATGGCACAGCGGTTCCGAGATCTAAGAAAGGAGATCACTGTTCAGAAAAGCGCCCTGTTAGAGGCTGCTATGGCACAACATCACGCCGACTATGCGGCCCATCGCCAAGCGGACGAGGAGCAACTACGCACTAGCCGACAAGCTGAGCTGACCAAATGGATCAATGCTCCTTTTTACGAGCGCGATTTCACCTCAGCCAGTAAACGCCGTCATGAAGGAACCTGCGATTGGATTCATGGTAGGGGAGAATATGTCGATTGGACAAATAAGGGAGACGCGCCTTTGATTGTTATTTATGGTATCCCTGGAGCTGGAAAGACGATCTTAAGCTCTTGGTTGATTGGCCAAGCACGGCGACAGCCTGAGTCCATTATCTTCTACCATTACTTCAAGGAGGCTGACGACACCAAAAACTCACCTTTGGCTGCCACAAGATCACTTTCTCACCAACTCTATGAGTACCTTCGCCGTGCAGAGCATAGCCTCTTGCAACGTTTCGAGTCCGAGGCCGAATCCGTTCGGGAAGAGCGTTATATCAATTTCGAGCATCTGTGGTCACTATTTTCCAAGTTTATTCTCGAAATCTCCGAATCGCTGCAGCAGTTGAAGGATGGATCTGTAATCGTCATTATGCTCGACGCAATGGATGAATGTAAAAGCTCGAAGCCAATGGTTCGGGCACTTCGGAGGTTGGTGGTCGCGTCGGACAGAGTCAAAGTGGCTGTGACAGCCCGCAGGTCAGGAGAACACGTCGACGAATTCGAACAAGCACGCCCCAGTGAACAGACTCACACCCTTTTCCTCGAAATCAGCGCAGACGACGTCAAACATGACATTGCCTCGTTCACTCATTTCAAAATCTCCAAAATCGAGCGCCTCCGCGACGAAAACCACCTCCGTTTGCGCGAAAGGATCATTAATGCACTGTCAAATGCCGAAAATCACCAAGGGATGTTCCTTTGGTCCTACCTTATGTGCAAGCAAATTAAATACCAGCTGAATATCGCGGCTATTTGGAAGCTCTTGGATCATCTGCCTAAAGGACTAGATGCGATGTATGGCCACATTTGTCGACGCCTCGCAGAGAACGACGAGCAGAACCAAGCATTTGGCCGGCTGGTGCTTCAATGGATCGTAGTTAGCAATCGCCCTCTGCGTTTTGCGGAACTCGAGGAGGCCTTGAAATTAACGCAAGCTCAAGACAACTCTGGAACTATAGAAAAACCGAGACTGTTCGATGACGACGAGTCTTTCGATGAAGACTATGGAAGTGGCCTTCTTTGGTCGCGCAAGGATATCATCAAATCGTGCGGAGATCTCGTTACTTACACTGGTCTTAACGAAGGCGACCAGATAAGGCTCATTCATCTGTCTGCCAAGGAATTTTTTTCGGCTCATCCTTCGCAACTCTCTCTTCCAGCTGATATTCGGCCCATTGTAGAAACGTATCTCGTCAAAATTTCGGACGCAGAGCTCACTGCTAGCACGACATGCCTCGATTATCTCCTTTCTTTGCCACTACATCCAGATAACCACCTTGACAATACGGCTGGCTTTCAAAGGTCAGACAATGGTGGTTATAAAGACCAGTACCCGTTCTTTGACTATGCAACCTACTTTTGGCCTGAGCATGTACTCAACACCGTCAAAGCTCAGCCAGGGGACCAGCATGTCCGGGGTCTGATGGCAAAAATTGCGCTATTCATTTCCAGCCCCATCTCCGCCAGATGGTTGGAGGAGTACATATTCTTGACCGACACTGAATACGCACTAAATACTATCCAGCGCTGTTTTGAGGTGGAAATGCCCCACCTTTCTGAAGGAATCATACGTTGGGCAAAGCACAGTTCGAGGGTACTCGACGACTTTACAGGGACACTATCGCGTCTTCCCCAGATGGCCTCGACCTGCCTCCGCCAGTCATTACCACTAGGCATTGATAATGCCGAACCTACAACTAGCAAGAACTCCGTCCGACCAATCGAACCCGGTGCACATGCTTGGATATACTACGACACCACTACAGATCGCCTTTTCTCGTTTGACGTCAACTTCGATATCTCTGTCCTCAAATGCCAAGTGGTCGGTACTGGTAAACGTTTACGTCCAGTAGTCGGGGTAGACCACAAGTCTAGAACGAACCAATTCGCGTTCTGCTCAGCTACTGTAAGCACTCGCCGAGATTTTATCGCAATGGCATACGAGGATGGTCTTGGCATCGATAAACAATATCACACTGTTTGTTGGAAAATTGCCAGAAGTTCCCTTGCGAATGGGAATGATTGGGCGCAGGTTGTGTTCGTGGATCACGCGAGCTGGCACCAAGGCATATTCGACTCCACTGCTAGGTGTCGCACGCTCGTCGCCTTTGGTAAAGACAACACGTTGGTGACCCCGGGTGGCATCTGGGACCTTCGAACCAAGGAACTGATTAGTAGGCCCTTAATCGTTTATCAACCGGATACGGGGTTCAGTGCTATGAATACCTGTTTCAGTACAAATGGAGGCCGCTCTGCCCGTTTGGTAAATGGCGAAATGATTGAAATACTGGATATCAGCGGTGTGCTGGTCCTACAGCATGAGCTCGAAGAAAGTTCTCCATACCAGGTCAACTCGGTGTATCTTAGCCAAACAGGCACGAAGCTTATAGTTCAGAAAGGCATTTCCCTCCTTTGGTGTTTAGTGTTGGACGTCTCCACCAAGATCAGGATGCCCATGCCATATTCCACATCGTCCGAGTTCTTGTTCATAAGCGACGAAGAAAAAGTTGCAGCCTCTACTTTTGGACTCAACCTGGAAAGTGGCAATGTCGACTTCAATGGGTCCATGTTAGGGATATGGTCTTTCTCCAGACACTCTGATGGGAGCTACGCTGAGCATGCGGACCTGATCTATGTTTACAAACTATGGGACGGCGTCTTCACCTTCAATTCAATATCCGACAACGAGGTCATGATTGTCAACGGAGCGGGTGTGATCAGCAGGCGGCTTATCGACACAGAATGGACATTGGCCGAAGACCTCGCACTTCATGGATCCCACGACACATTCGCGATATATATGGGGTCTGGAATCACATTGGGTAATGATGGTCTGGAATTAATCATGTGCGATGTAGATGATAGGTAACCTTTAAACATGTTCTGGGCAGCGGTATTTTGACTATTTTCGATGATAGCAGTGATGATAGTGTTGTGGTTCTCAGGGTACGGAGGCTGTCGCTTAGCATGGCCACATTTGAGCTGGCTTCAAGTACTGAAACCCAAATGGCCGATGCACTCGAGCTGGATTGCAGCCTTGAATTTTGTGTTAGTCCTCATGGTCGCTACATCGCTACTGGCAAGCAAGTGTTCGAAGTCGATACGCCACTGGATAACCACTCGTCTTCGTTACACGCCTACAATTTCGACCTCGCTTCTGATGTACAAGGACGTGTGGCTACTGCCTTCAGCGCCGATGAAATGTCTTTTGCATGTGCGTACGGAGTCGGGCGTGACGACATCATGCTGTGCGTCTTTAACATCGTTCGAGATGACCGACACATAGCTCTATTGGCCTCGGTTATTCTTCGTGGGGCACGGGGGGGATTATTGTTTTCAGTTACTTTCAGCCATGATGATCCGAACCTTGTGCTGATCACATCGATAAACCAAATATATATCGTCAGAGTGCAAGGTCGAAATCTAGTCCCTGCAGATATGAGTATGTATAATGATCTATCCTTACTTGTTTCCAGCCCTACTCACAATAATACGATCAGATGAGCAGTTCAACCCATTTCGATTCTCGTATAGTGGCCACTACCTCTATTATGGTCCGACTCTCCCAACGCACAATGAATGGCCCAAAATAAACGTCAGCTTGCCTACAAGTCAAAAAAGGTCATTTTCAACCGACTTTATCCCTCCGATATCGATGGCTATGGATGCGTACTACGTGTGTCTCCCCCACATGCTCAAGCTACGTCGTTATAGATCAACGGGGGTGCTAGTTCTTGATCACAAATATTTTGACGAGAGCGATGACTCACAAACCTCTCGGGTGATCTGTGTCGTTCCAGATATTCATCTCGGAAGGCTTTCTGAAATGGGGGTGATGCTTACTTGGCCGAACGAACGCGAGGAGAACTTGATACTGGTAATTATTGCAGGTAGAACACCCAGAATCATTGATACAGGAATACAGGGGTCCAAGCTCATGGACGAAGACCAATGGTTCGAAAGTGGTGGTATATAGCTATAATTAGAAGCTGTAATCGTATGCAATCAAAAATTTCGACTGACAAGTAAACAAAGTACAACTAGACACGTATCTTGCGGTGCCACTTTTTCAACTACCATGCGCGCCAGAAGGCGCCATGCTTTGCGTTTCGTAGGCAAAAATGTCGGGTACATATTCATGCTTTGTGTCTGTGCACTCTTCATGCACATCGGCTTCTTAGCGGGCAACAACAGCCGATTCAGACAGAGGGACGGATATTCAAACAACCTCGAACTCGATGATGCCACAGCTGGCACACTCTTGCCATTTCCTTCGGATACGTGGACACGAAGCTCTGTCAAGGAACACCCTATTCCAAAGCTAATGGAGGACGCGGAAGCAAAATTCAGGCGGAAATTAACCGGGCAGAGTAAAACGTTCAGAGCTGCAGTTGCGGAGTACAAAAGACGTTATAAGAGAGGTCCGCCAAGAGGATTTGACCTTTGGTGGAAGTTTGCCCAGGAGCATGGCGTCAAAATGGTTGATGAGTACGACAGCTTAGTTGCCGACTTGGCGCCGTTCTGGGAACTCTCAGGGCAGGAGTTAAGGAGGAGAACTTCACAGGTATGTTTTTACTGGTTGACATGAAACGCAACTGATGTATTCTAGGTCGGGGAACTATCATCAATTGATGTCGTTCGCATTCGGGGCGGAAAGGCATCATCGATCAGTTTGAACAACGGTTCTGTTGGTTCGAGAGCCACTGGCTTCCTTGATATGCTTTCCAGATTCGAGCACAAAGTAAGTCTCCCCGTATATTCTTCTTTACCCACTTGATTTAGCCTTGTAAGCTTCCAGATATGGACTTTTCGATAAATGCGAGAGCCGAGGGTCGCGTTCTCGTTCCATGGGAACATCGCAAATACCCCAATCTAACAATTCAGGATTCGTCTGGTAGGGTTCTGTACTGCGCACGAATATTTGCATACTCATACGGATCACCTAGCTGGTATCAAATCCATGCTGAATGGCCCCTTTGTACCAGACTGGGGTTCAGATGGTTCAGTTTGGGAAGCTTGGCGACGCACTTGCCCTCCGACGTCAGCTGCAAGACGGGTTTTCGCGTCCCTCCGCAACGCATTCAGTCAACGGATCGCGCATTACATCTCACCATCCGTCGTCGATCCAGGATCTGACTTTGATTTTGTTTCCGCTACAATTGCTTCCGATATTGATTTTTGCTCAAAACCCTACGAACATTACACCCAGGGACACTTCTTCTCTGATTGGCGAACTATCTCGGCGTTGTACCCTGTTTTCAGTCCGGCAAAAGCAAAAGGATTCCTCGACATCAGGATACCCAGTCACTATTATTACGGGAGCACCAAACGATATACGTATGGTTGGGATGCCATTAACTTGGAACCGAGGGAAGCGGACAATATGGATATTCCTTGGGAGCAGAAAATAGATAAGGTTTTTTGGAGGGGTGCGACGACTGGCGGCGGCAATCATCCTCCAGGGTTTTCTCCACAGTATCACCGGCATAGGTGAGCTGATTTTCATCCTCAGGCTACGATCCAGCGCTCATGTATTCTTACAAAGGTTCTTGCGTATGGCGTCAGAAACACCTGCCATGAATCGCACGATAACCTTTACCGATCCACTTTCACCGGACTACTACGTGTCAGCCTCGGTTCCCGTTGTAAGTCTAAATGAAGATATCATGGAGGCCGCTTTCGTAAAAGCAGTCTCGGAGGAGGCTTATCCTGGAGGTCTCCCCGCTCTTGAGAGTGCCCACCGTTTTGGAAGCTCTGTGCCGCTCGGGGAGCACTGGTCTTACAAATATATACTCGACCTTGATGGCATGAGTTACAGCGCGCGATTCATGTCTTTCTTGGCTAGCGACAGCGTACCTGTGAAGGCCACGGTCTATGAAGAGTACTTCACTGACTGGATACAACCCTGGTATGTCCCGTTTTAGGCTAGCGCTAATTTTTTAACTCAATCAAATCAACCAATGCAGGGTCCATTTCATCCCACTATCATCATCCTACAAGGAGATTTATAACATACATGCGTATTTCTCCGGTCCGACAAAGTCTACATTAGATGCCGTCGATCCAGCAAAGCATCTACCTCCTCATATCAGACACCCAGAGGGAGACTGGCGACTACGTAGGATTGCAAGAGCAGGAAAACAATGGAAGAAGACGATAGGAAGAACGATTGATATGGAAGGTGCGTCTCTTCTCCATTATATGAACCTAACGCACTCAAAGAAAGATCGCTAGTGTACGTATACAGGCTTTGCTTGGAATGGGCCCGTCTTTGGTCCGACGACCGTGAATCAATGACGTTTTCTTTTTGATCTCGCAAAACCCCCTACCATCTCCAATGTTCTCACTAAACCTCATTTTCTTGGACGGTCTTTCAATACGTGTATGTTCGCATTGTAATATTATTTATAACACTATTATACTCGCACTACTCATCTACCTCCAGCGCTTTGTAATATTTGCATCAATCTAACATATGCTGTAACACTAGTGTATGTTTCTTGTACACATTTGCGGGGTTACTAGACGAAGTACATGACATTCCTGAAAATCAGCAATCTTTCCTTCGAAACTGCTGATCTCACACGTTCCTGCCTCGTGGCAGCATTTACTAGTATCACATCGTCATCGGGCGCTAGAGTGGCACTAGGCACATATATCTAGTGGCTCAAAGGTACTCCATACCTTGATAACGTATATCGTCATGTTTGTTAGGCCTCGTAGCCGTGCAACCTCGCGTGCAACTTCTCCGATCCCTTCATCGGCAATTGGTCGTTCTTTCGATGGTACCTTGTTCGCACAGTCCCCAGCCCAGCCCGAATTCGAAATCGAACAAGTACCCAAGTCGGCTACATACCGTCGATCTATGCCATTGGCCGAACCAGGAAATGTGAATGACCAGACGTTCCGCGATTATGTCTCGCGCCTTTTGGTAGCAAGCAGCACCCCGTTCTCGGTTGCTGGACGTATCGAGTTGGATGCATCGCAACTAACCATCTTTTTCCGCACTGCGGTATATTTACGTTCGTTTCGACAGATGTATGTTTGTCACTTATGAACGTTTCACCTATTTATTTCAGAACGGGGTTGCCCATTCAATGGATTTTCCATTTGATGTCGAATTCAGTGTGCCTTCAGCCTTCCAGGCTCTGATCACATCTTGCCGGCCTCATCAGACCGCCGAGTTTGTAGAATATCCTGATCGCCAATCGTTATTCTATCCTCCCGGCCTTCCTTTCAATTCCACACTAGATCTAGCGAATCACCCTATTCTCGACGCCGTACGCAATACACTCTTTTCCAATCTACCCTCAGGTCATTACATTACGGCTACAAGGGACAAGCTAGAGATCGTGGATAGTGGGAGTCGACTGGCTCCTCAGCCTCGTTCGCTGAGGACAGATGGTCGCGTAGCTACGATCATCGTAACCTTACCTTCGCGGTTTGAAGGTGGTGGGCTCATCATTCACGACATGGCCGGAAACCAAGAAAAATACCCGGGAAGCGGTAGGGTCGAAGAGATTGAGTGGACTGCCTTCCTTCCAGGCTGCGAGTACGAGGTAGAGCGAGTTCTGCGAGGATCCCGGATATCTATCACCTACAGTGTCTTCGTTAGGACTTTCGGCCCATGCGGTGCAGACCCTCTCATCCGCCCCAGCGACGAATTCCTCGACCGACTAGCGCCAATTCTCAACCTCTCGCGTGGTCGAAAAGTAGCCTTTTACCTTGAACATGATTACCACATTAATCCAGCGGAATCTCTGGCTGACGCTGTAGTCCCCATCGTAAGGGTTCTTTTCAATCACAATAATTGGTTCTAATGCTAGATCTTCTACAACTCAAACAGTTAAGGGGTGGAGACACTCTTCTTTACCATGCGATGAAGTTATACCAACTGTCGCCTGAGCTGCACTGGACGGCAGGCGGGTACATCTGGCCCATTGATCGTACGGTCGACTTTGTTAGTGACGACATCGCAGGGACGAGGAAGAAAAACGCAGCAGCAGCCAGATTACCTTTTGGCGTTCTTAACGGACCTCGTTCGTCATCGGTCGGAGTCGTCGTCCCACCGTTCCTTGGTCCTTTCAATTACCCTGATGCGGCGGAGGATGAGGTGAGCAATCTGCGATCAAGAGTGGAGGATAGTGGAGCGGTGCCAATTACGGATACGGATATTACGATCTTGACGGATTGGAACACTCCAATTCCACTTGCGGGTAAAGAACGTGTATATTTCGCGTCCGATGGCCAGTTGGAGAAACTCGTGCTTAATATTCTAGTTGTCGCATATGTACAGTAATAGGAGGACGAGATCACTTTTTGGGGTTTGTTTGTTGTTGTACTATATGATGTTTCACATCGTTTTTTTTTCATGTTTTTTTTTGCTTGACAAGGGCATTACAGAATTCGTAAAGCTACTTGAAAAATCAAAGAGACAGTACACAAAAATCATTAGAGGAAAAAAAAAGTACTACAGGAATACATGAGGAATGATGTCAAGATAGCTTTCAGAAGTGGGGCGCATTAAGGATGATACCCATGAGACACCCTATTTAAATGTGAGATCAAGAAGGTATAACGGAAACAACAACACCGAGTGCGTACCCGACAACGTGCCAACAATCGGCACAGTGAGAACCCATCCAAGAAGAATCCACCCAAGGGCACGCCAGTTGACAGCTTTGACTGATAAACGGGAGTTAAAGTACAACCAGACAAAAAAGAGAGAAACACAACGTACAGTCTCCATTACAAAGAGCAACGCCCATGGTAGCGCCCGTGATTGACATGGTGGTGGAAACTGGTAATCCATATTGAGAAGCAAGAACAACCGTGGTCGCAGCGCCTAAAAACAAAATCATTACAATGGCGCACGCAGAAAAAGAGGGGGGGGTGACAAACCAAGTTCCATAGAGAAACCACGCGACGGCGAATGCAATGTGATTTTGTTACCCAATACCTTCATGATGTTATACCCATACGTTGAAAGACCTTAACAAACGGTGTTAAAAAAAGGCTATGATCCAAAGTGGAGGAAAACACAATACCAATAACGAGCATAACAGCACCGAACACGAGTAACCATACTTGGACTGGCGCCTTTGAAGAAGCCGAATCTCCAGTTTTCCAAACATTATAAATGACAGCATAGGGACCGATGGCATTTGAAACATCGTTCGCGCCATGAGCAAACGAAGCGGTGCAAGCCGTTAAAACTTGAACAAAGCTGAAAAGATGTTCGACTTCATTGGGGTACTGCCTAGCACGATTGTACATGTCGGCTATTCGGCGACCTTCAACTGTATGTGCCTTCCCTGCCTGTTATTCCAGTGTCAGGGATTTTTTTTGAAAATAAAAATAAAAATAGTGAAACTTGTTACGAACCTGAGCAGCGTGAATGTCGATGGAGGTACCGTGGGTGAGGATTTTCTTGAGGAAAGGAAACGCTTTGTATCTGGTTTATGGACGTGGTGTCATTGGGCGGGAGAATTGGTTATGGACATCAAAAAATCTTACCTCAAGATGATGTAGAGGTTCTTTGGTTCGACCCATACACCTTCGATAGGATGAGGGTCCACTTTCTCCACTTGATTGGCGAGAGAACTAGGGTTTACGGCGGGCTCTTCACGCTTCTCATTAGCGCTTTCCTCATCTGAGTGAGTGGTAGTGACGTCTAAAGGTGTGTTGGTTATATTACTAGCGCCAAAGATTTTTTGAAAAAACTCACTCTCATTCTTCTCTTCTTTCACAATCCTGTAATCGGGTACAGCGATATCTGCCACCATCTCAGATGCATCAGGAGGGGCGGGTCTAAACCAGAGGGCGGGGCCCAAGAAGAAATGGTAGAATCGAAGAGCTAGAACGCTTGGTCAAAAAAAAAAGACGAAAACACTTGTTGTTATATTGCAACATACTATAATCCTTTCGAACAACTCTGCAGTAAACAAATGGCAACCAGAACACGATGGAAAGCGCAGCAACAACAAGAGCAGATCCAACGATAGCAAGGGCAGTGTCGCGCTCAGACAACTTGGTGAGACCGAGATTAGGAGCGCCCTTGTATACTGAAAAGAAATGCGTAATGAGCAAATAATCCAACGCCAAAAACAAAAAAAAATTATCTTACTGATGGACATGGTCAAAATGGAGGTCACTGTGAAGAAGACAAACGGTGCAAAGATCAAGCTCCATTTGAGCGGATCTTTACGAGCGAGAAGAGCGTATTTGACGAAGAGGTAACAGACTGCAGCAAAGCCTGCCGAGATACCGGGCGCTATAAAGAATAATAATAAGAAAATAAATAAATAAAAATACCACGCATAAATCACGGATTGATACGCACCTATGACAAGACCTGCGAAAATCGTCGCAAGGCCTTTTCCACCATTCCAACCCCAATTGACAGCGTCAACTCCTCCAAGGGCGACACCGACACCAGTTACAGCCGCGATGACTATTGAAGACAAAAATAAGTGTTATCAATAGATACATGAATAAATGGATATAATTACTTGAATAGGTAGTCGAGACAGGCCATGAAAACCGAGTGGCGACCATGAGCCAACTTGCCGATACCGTAAGGGCACAAGTAAAAGCGAGGAGCTGAACACCCGCATTGCCGTCGAAAACGGCAATTTTCTAGCAAGTTTTTTTAAAAAAGCTTATGGAAATTGATTGATGATTGTTTTAAACGATGGACACATACGATGATTCCATTTTTGATCGTGTCGGCAACACGAGCTCCTACTAGTACGGCTCCCAAGAATTCACAGACAGCGGCCGCGAGGCAGGCTTGTTTCATGGTAAGCGATTTAGAGCTCACACTCGTGGCAAAGGAGCTATGATGCGTCGAGAGGGAGTTTGTTAATTATTTAGTAATCCGAGATAACATCGACTTTGGGGTACACTTACTTGGCAACATCGTTTGCGCCAATGTTGAATGCGTCAAGGGCGGCCTTTTTTTTGTTACTTTAGAACAGTCAGGGCGATTTGGGTTTTTTTAAACACTTACAAAGATGGTGCCAAAGGCAAAGAGATAGTCCCACTGATGCAGAGTACCAGACATTGGTAGACTGATGTTAATAAGGACGGGGGAGAAAGGGGTGGTCGGGGAGCCTTTTTCCTTGAAAAAGATCGAGTGTCGGACTGCCTCTCTCTTAAATAACCCCAACTCAATACTCCAGGAACGATCCGTCGTCTGTGCATTGGTCTGTGTAACGATATAGGGTGAGCCCGACGAACGTGCTTGTAGCTGTAAAAGCGCCAAGAGAGAGACAGCTGCACCGTCCCTCAGTGCCAAGGATTGTGCAGTCACGTGAGCGATTTAAAAAAAAAATAAAGTAAAATTTCTTTCGTGTCCACCCCCTTCAATTATCGTCTCCAGAGAGATGATAAGTAATGCATGAATCCTATGTAGATTTTTTTTTTGGCGCTTGAGCTTCAAGGGCATGAACGGGAGGAGACGGAGGGGCACTTTTCGAACGTTTGGGCCAAGCCAAAGTACCAAGACTAACATTGTGATCCCGTTGAACGATGGTATCACGCACTCGAGTCTCCGAGCCAAGGGTTTACAGCGAAACACGCACATGTGCGCCAAGAGATCCAGGAGAAGTGGTCGTGTGCCCCCAATCCAATCTGTCAAAAGTCCATTATGACTTGAGTCAACTTGACAGCGCAATTCAATGTTCACATTCTTCCTTCGATTGGTTATAAGTCAAGGTGAGTGTGGAAACGACGGGTACTGAAGTCTTTTACTGCGTCACGACGACTTGTGATGGTTCGATTCTGCTATCAAAGCCTCGCGAAAAGTTGATGAAGAAGAGTCGCTTCATTCCAGGCACAGTAAAGGAATTTTCTGACGTGAAGAGACTTGTGCCTTGACTGGACACAAAGCCCTGGTGAGTGCATGATAACGTTCTGACGTGAACAGTGTCAGTACTTAGCAAGGATGAAGGGATGATATATATAACCCAAGGTCTGAACGTTGAACCCAGGCGTTGACATGCTCATATTCAGCGTATGTGGTTGTGATTCGAGTGTGATCCTGGCTCATCGGTGTACCACGTGATTATCGCCGGGCCGAGATAATTTTCCACATAACACTCCAGCGTCTAAACTATCCGCCTCGACACTCTCTTAAAAGGCTTCCATCATGTGGTACGACGCTGCAATTCTCAAATTTATATAGTCGAGACTACTAGTAGAACCCCAATGACCCTCCACATGGAACCATCGCAAAAAATCATGAATGACGCTAAATCATCTTCGGAGCTTCTCCCCCCCCATACCATACGCTCCTCATGACCGAAGCCTTCTCATGTCTTATGATATATATCTAGAGCATCTTTTAACCCCCTCTCCCCTTCTCCAAAATTCCCAACTTCTTGACCATCATGGGCACCTCGATCGATGAGAAACAGAGCTCTACCTCCCATCATCTTCCTTCCATCGAAAAGGACAATGACCTAGAAGACATTTTCCATGACGGAGAGATAAACGAGTTGGCTGTCGTCGCTGAAGGAGAGGAAAGAACAACTTGGTTTGTCTGGATACTCGTCCTTTGCTCTACCATATCTGGCCTACTATTCGGTGTGTCCATATCATTAGGATCTTTATTTATCTATTTATTTATCTATTTAGGCTATGATACTGGTGTTATTTCTGGAGCGCTTGTAAGCATACGATCGGATCTTGGTCCGGAAAAGCTATCAAATGGTCAAAAGGTTGGTAAGAGGGGAAGAAAAAGGCCAGACGCTTGTTGAACACTCTCTAATCATTTTCGCCGTAGGAGTTCATTACCTCCGCTACAACACTCGGCGCCCTCATAGGCGGTTTAGTAGCTGGGATACTCTCAGATTGGACTGGACGACGGCCAGTTCTCGGAATCGCTGATATCATCTTTATCGGAGGTGCAGTTGGGCAAGCCGTCTGTCACGATGTATGGAGCATGGTACGTATGCCCCCCCTCATACACTATATATATATCGACGTTTTTGTTATTTTTATCATAGATCGGTGGTCGTTTCCTCATAGGAATAGGCGTCGGTCTAGCAGCATGTATCGCTCCTCTCTACATCCAAGAACTCTCGCCTACCCGTCTACGTGGAAGAATGGTCGTCTTAAAGTACGTTCTCTATAATAATAATAAAAAGGACCAATCACGGGGCCTAATGTTTCCCCCGCCTGAAAAGTGTAGTCATGATCACCCTTGGGCAGGTTATCGCTTACGGAATAGGCGCTGGGTTTGAGAGCATGCACGGTGGATGGAGATGGATGGTAGGGTTGGGTGCTGTTCCAGCTGGGATTCAGTTCATTTTGTTGTTCTTCCTACCTGAGAGTCGTAAGCACCCTCGACATTTTTTTCCTATTCCTTCCCCCCTCACTCACATCGGTTTGTTTTTAGCGCGGATTCTTGTTCGTAGAGGTGATATGACAAGAGCGCGTTGGGTTATGGGTAAAATTTATGCATTTGCGAAGCCTGAGGAGGTTGATCTCAAGGTTAGGACGTCCTTATCACCAACCGCTTGTGATATACTTTTTTTCTTTTATTTGCTTAGGTCAAGGTACTCCATGCTTCCGTACGAAAGAGTATCGAAATCACAAGGACGACAACATTCTTACAACGATGCCAATCCATGCTTCTTGATCCCGTCAATCGTCGAGCACTCAGTACGTTTTCTCTCCCCCAATTATTCACATACCAAAGAGCTAATAACCTCCCGTTCCCAAGTCGTCGGATGCGGAATGCAAGCGTTCCAACAACTCTGCGGATTCAACACTCTGATGTACTACTCCGCAACCCTATTCAAAGAGATCGGATTCGATCAACCCACAGCCGTCGGTCTCATCATATCCGGTACCAACTTTATCTTCACCCTCGTTGCGCTCAAATGGATAGACAAGATTGGACGAAGGAGAATTATGATTTGGAGTGCGCCGGGGATGATCGTTGGGTTGACGCTTGCTAGTATTTCGTTCCATTGTGCGTTTTTGTG
>CEMU01569763.1:5805-24661 GCA_900068965.1 Calocybe gambosa | reverse complement strand
ATGTCTTCGGATTCTCTGTATTTGGCTGATTGGTTGTGAGCGACGGACGCTTTGAGCGCTGTTTCCAAAGCGACAAGCGCCCCAGTCGAAGATAAACACAAAGAGTATAAAGCACACCCTCTACGATAGCTTCACCTGTAGGATCCAAAGGTCTCGTTGAAAACAAAAAGATAGCAGACCATAGCAAACGAACAGTGACCACTTTACATTGGCATTTAGTAATTAGACTCATAACAGACAATGTTCTTGATGGTATGTAGCAGTCATGCGTGGGACAATAATGGCGGTGCCTTTTATATTGACGTGGTTTGCGCGTGGTGGTCCCATCACGACTCGTTTTAAGGGCTCCAAGCCTCCAACACTCTTTTGTTTTCTTTTCCCGTCCTCCCTGCACAAAACCAGTCATGTCCAAAATCTTTTGCATCCCAGGCATCATCTTCCTTGGTGTCGCATTCGTGTTGAGCTTTTTGACATCGATCTCGCTCCCCTATCTCCAAGGAATCGACATTGCAAGAACACATTTTGGCTCAGCAGTCATTCAAAGCGGTAAAAGCGACTCAAATGTGCTGACTGATATACGTGTACGCCTCCTATTATTCTCACATAACCCTTCATGTTGTTAACTCAAGCGTATAGTTTGGTGTTTGGTGAAAATTTAACCGCCGAGTGGCAAATGTTATTGTGTATTAATCTCTTCCATGCAGGGCTACCTGTTCTTATGATCAGGATAAATCGACATGTCTCAATTCAGGTTTGTGTACAGAAATATCGGCATACATCTCCTAAATCCTCACCAATAACGCTCCAGGCAACGCATACAAAACCTCAATTTCCAATCAGGAGAAGACAGCCAATTTCATCATTGGATCTTCGTGGACTCGTGGACTCGCCATTCATCCTGTTGGTAAGCTATCACCCTCGGCGACATTGATAAATACTTGACTATGCAATCTTCTTTCTCTAGCTGCAGGAACGACATTCCTCGCCTTCCTGATGTCATTCTCGCAACACGTTACAGTGACGTTGATTGCATCCTTAACGTCATTCCTTGCGGCCTTTTTAACACTTATCGCGTTCGCCATTGATATCGCGCTTTTCGCGTATCTCAAGCACCAAGCCAACAAGCTTCCCGATATCGACAGCCACACGAAACCGGGCGTGGGTGAGCTATACATCCATTAAAACCTTTGGAGATGCTAACCTACACTTGTGTTACGAGGTTTCTGGCTGACTCTCGTTTCATTCGTTCTCCTGCTCTTTGCTGGGTGCACCGTCTGCTTCGGCCGTCGCAAGAACCGCATGTCTTCAGCTACCTCTTACCCAACCATGTCAGGAAAGAAACAGCCTTGGTGGTCCAGATTCCGTAGGAACTAGGCTAGCACCATTCTCAACTTACGCTCGTTTACCGCTCTGAACACTCCCTGACAAGGATGAAAATTACGTTTGGGGCACGCATGACCGATACAGGATTCAGTTCCGATATAGTTGTTGTTCCGCGATATATATCCCTTTTTTATTTATTTACACCGTTCTCCCATCCCTATTCCCATGACTCGGGTATACCATCTGTTTTACTACTACACTAATATATCGTTTGTTTAGTTACAGATTACACTCATGTGATCTCAGCCTTTTGGAATTCTCACAGTCACGCGACTTAATGGACGCGACTTCGTACAATCTAAGTTGGAACACCATACTCGCGTAATTCGATGGCTACGCGTTCAACGAAGCGCCGCTCTGATAAATTGATTTCGGATGATGAAAGCGACCCAGAGTTTCTTGCCTCTCAGTATTCGAACGGCAGTGATGACCAAGTGTATGTCTTTCGCTTTTTTCTATCTCTCGAATAGGCCAATAATTAATCAGCCTTGAGATGGTTGTGGCAAAGCATTACGCAGGTTGAATACCCTTCTACACCTTGTTTGACCATCGATTTACATTCGCGTGTAGCCCTTCGACAAAAAAAGAAACGGCAGAATCAGCAAAAGTTCTTGAAAGCCGCATACAAGCAGCTTTCCCAAGAGGTGACCGCTGAAAAACATTCTTCCTTATTGTGCAACAAACCGCCATATGAAGGTTTCTAAACCGGCAGAGGAACTCAAGTCCTCCACGAAATCCTTGTGCGTTTATCATCACTCTGTCTCCTTTCTCGCGCCCGCCTTGACCCAGCTCCATTAAGAGAGAAGATTTACACAGAATTTCTCCAGAACTACGCCGCGAACGAAGACAATATTCACAAGCTCTGGTCCCAAATACAGAAAGAACAAAAGAAGGTCTTGGTAAGCCCTATTATCCTTTTCTGGGACTCAAATGTTTTAGGAGTTATTACGTCCCACCGTACTAACCACTTTGGTAGACGCTCGCTGAGAAAAAGCTCTCGCTGACCAGCGAAGCAGGTGAGAAGCTTCAGGCAGGTCATACCACAGGTCTTTCCCGTGTTAAAGCTGCCTGCTACGGTACGTATGACCCTCGTCATGTGTTCCTTGTATCTACCGATAAGCCAATGACTCACGCGGCATAGACCTTGAAGGAATTATCGGACAAATTGTTCCAGAAGCATGACGATTTTTTACTGCCATTTAACTGGTTTGTAGTCAGCTGTCTCCTTCGGCGCCTCTTTTGCCGCGGAAGTACTTGGTTTCTCGGTTCTCACCATGATGTGTAAATCCCTTCCCTGTGGTATGCTATACATATTTTTTTTCAGCATCGATGTGGGGGCCCCATGCTTAGAGAGATATACCGTAACTAATGACATACACCCACCCTTCCCGAGTTCCGAAATCCCACCGCGTTTGTTTGGATACATGAATAGCCCGTAACTCTCAGTCCCTTGAGAAGGATCACTCTCACACTGCAGTGTCGGGTTCGTGTGTATGCCTTGCTTTATAATGGGATTCCATAGGACAAAGATAAGGAAGCTGCCGAAAGCCCTTCGAGAGGCAATTGCCAACCTGCAGGTCCTCGGAAACGCCCCGGTTATTCCTTGATGCCATATCATCAGCTGTACGTGTCTTTGATCCAGAAATGGCCTACTAAACCCAGGGGGGTATTGAATGTGCATTTGACGTTGTCGGTCGTTCAAAATATGGATCACAAGTCTTACGAAGAATACACGCAACTTCTTTATCCTCGAGCCCCACCAAGGTCCTACGTAAAATTCATACAGTCATGCGCCACCGCTCTCTTTGGCGATTTCTGCCCGCTTTTTCCGTCCGGTCTGTGCACCACTACGAACTCAAGGTTTTTTACATACTGCCAAACGGGTTATTGTGAACAAAATGACAAATGCCTGGTTTGCATTGAAGCAGCTAGGGTCTGCAATTTAATACTTGTGCTCGAGCATGATCGCCAATGTGGGTAGATCGGGCTTGCATGCCCGATACGCTTTTACTCTTCTGCGCTTGGGAAGAATATACTGTAATTTACACTAGCCGCGACGGCCACCCTGGAGCGGCTATGACAGAAGAAGCAGACAAAGGGGGGGAACCTTGAACGACCCTAGCTTCATCCCGATCATCGGGATCAAACGTCCAAGCGAAACAAACTCTCCGTCCCCATGGAGAATGCTTTTATCCCCACAATGCATCAATATACCCCATGTTGCAGAAAATGACGATTACCAACCAATAGTACAGTAGATGAACGATTTTCAGGTCAAACTGGGCCATTGGGTGTGATACCACTGGTTCTACCTAGGTAGAAAATATGAGACTCAAACCATTGCAAAAGCCGAGACTTGCATATAGAGCATAACTGTTCAAAATGCAATTGGATGAACATACTACCAACGTTAATAAGCCGACGTGCTTCAAAACCGCCATGACTTTTAATTCATACTTGGTGACCTAGGCTCTCTACAATATACAGTGCTGCCTATAACGGACCAACTGATAACAGCCGGAACTAGTACGACGTACTCGCTTGGCCCTGCACACACTTGTGCAGCAACTTCTTTGAGTAACGTGACGGGACGAGGTGAGATATTTTACCACGCTGACTCCTTTACTCACATGCATTTTATGTATGTACTTATGACTTCTTGCTTCTTCTCTGAACACAAGCAAGAGGGGTAGAAGTAGAACCCCTCAGCCACACCCTTCTTTCTCCATCCAGCATATAGTCGACGAAGGGATTTACAATGAATGGACGGGTCTGCGACCCATGCGGTTTCCACGACTTTTCATGAAGGTCACACGCAAGGATATCAGTCGTGGAAGTTCTTGTCTATGAACGCGAATAATTTGACGAAGTTGCCTGCCTAATAAGTGCAGTATTGCCAATGTTGTGGGTCTCGATAGTCCGTTCTCATTAAGGGGCTAGACTTCGGCGTCTATAAGCTTGCTTGAACTGCGGTGCATAATCGTCTCTTGCCAATGCTGATCGATTGGTTACAACAATGATTACCGTGAATGTACAAACATTTCTTTCTACAGTCGTCTTCCCAGCATCAGCGACGTGTATTTTTACATGGTTGTCGCCAAGTTCCCGTTGAGAGAGCGAGGTTGACGGAGATGAGGTCATAATTATATGCCCATAAAGCCATTGGGCCTCAAAAATGACCCATACTTACTTGAGGTCAATCCCGTTATAGGATTACACGAGCGCAAGGTCGAGCTTGAGCTTGAGAAACTTGAAAACTTTTGCACAGCCCTTCGCTCGCTGAGTTGAGACCTCCACCTGCAGGCTCACAAGGTGGATGAGAGAAGTTTGTTGTGCCCGATCGTGTCGCGATCGACTTGATGAAGAGTTTTTGGCCAATTACAACAGCGCTTCTGACAAGACGCTGAGCAGGGTAGGCGGCGTTTTTTTTTTTCTTTTCTCTTCTTTTATACATATGTATATTTCAAAAGACCAGGAACCATCTCATGGAAAAGGGTTCTATTCATTTTATATAAACAGAAAATCATCCGCAAGGAGCCACACTCGCCACTGTCGCGGTCCTTGAATATCGGATGCTCCTGTGGCTACAATATACGCGGTGTATCAAGTGGGAAAAAAAAAAAAAAGTTCTATTTCGGCCATGGCTAAAGAAGTCATGATGTAGAAAACCTTCTTTCCATTGACAGAGGACTTCTGATCCTATATGGCCATCATAACCTGACATTACACTCAGCATCCGATTTCTATACAGGGACTTGATATTGCATGGATTATCCCCTGGCGGCAAGCGTCAGAAAAAGCTGCTCCCGTAGCCCAAATTCAATCACTGGACTTCTTCGACGTAGCTCGCTCGGTCCGTCACTCCACATTTCCGCTTGGTACTGGTCTGCATCAACTTAAAAACTGCATCCATATCTATTCAGTTCTTACTGCATAAAGTATTGGTTGCCAGAACCGAAAGGAATTATCAAAAAACCATGGGTCGGTATTTCCGATCAATCCTCACAAGCCCATAAATACATGCCTGGACTTGATACATTTTCCAATTCACTTCCCCCTCACCATGTCGTCTCTCTTAGATGGGTTCTCAGCTAGTTGGACAGCTATCCTGGCAATCGGTCCTATCGTATACTTTGCCTATCGTCTCTTCACGCAGCAGCCACATCATTACCCACCAGGGCCAAAGGGCCTCCCATTCATCGGGAACCTTCTCCAGATGAGCGCAAATCATCAAGAGCTCCAACTTCGAGACTGGGCTGCTAGATTCGGTTCGTCATTGTCTTACTTTATCTTATTTTATCTCAATCTCCAAAGGTGATGTCACATATCTGAGTGTATTGAACCAACCAATGATCATCCTGAGTAACCTCGAGACTATTCGGGATCTACTCGACAAACGCAGCTCCCTCTACTCAGATCGTCCCCGTTTTGTTCTATTCTCTGAAATGTGGGTCAATCATCGATACATGGAATGAATAAATAATCATAACTCATACCGTTGTCGTTCAGGATGGGCTGGCAGCATGCATCGACCCATGTCCGATAGTAAGCCCCTTGATTTTGATAGAACTAACCGAGCATGCAGATGACATTTTCCAAAGTGGGCCTCGGTTTAGGAAGCATCGCCGGTTTATCCATCAGACATTCAACCGACGCGCTGTAACTGCATTCCATTCCCTTCAAGAACGCGAGACGCTTATCCTGCTTGATGGTCTGATGCAAACACCAGATTTGTTCGTTCGGCACCTCAAAAGGTATGTCTTGTCCGCCTGACGGTTCCCATTCGGGTGTTTCCTAATCCTAATTCGAAGATTTTCTGCTGCCACCATCTTCAACATCACATATGGTCATTCGATCGCATCGGTAGATGACGATTTTGTGAAGCTGGGTAGGTGTACAAGAGTTATCGGTAATCAGATGCTAAAATATGGGTTCAGCTGAGGAAGCCGCGACGCGCACCGTTGAATCCGGCACACCAGCGGCCACACTTGTTGACTTTTTCCCATTGCTAAGGTAACTTTCCCGATATGTCTTTGAATTACCCGCTCACCATAAAAATAGACACATCCCGACCTGGGCGCCCTTTGCGGGCTTTAAGCGTCGAGCGTTAGAGACGCGAGGGGCTGTCGACAAAATGATGAATGTACCGTTTGACATGGTGAAGAAACAGATGGTATTCTTACACTCCGCATACAACGGGACACTTGTGACATTAACAACAGCGATCTGGACAAGCCCGCCCATCCTTTACTTCATCCCTTCTTGAGATGTACTGTGATCCGACCAAGTCTGAACCAAACAATGAGGACGAAGACGACATCAAAGGTGCTGCAGGCACACTCTATGCTGGTATGCTGATTTATTCTCCGCGTCTTTTGCATTGATTGACTCGTCCCGTAGCTGCACAAGACACAGTAGGAGTTCATTCATTACTGTCAATAGCATTTTAAATTCCTGTTGTTGTTTTTTCAGACGCTTGCGGTGATGAGGACATTTATGCTTACCATGGCACGGAATCCAGAGACATTGGTCAAGGCTCAAGAAGAGATAGACCGAATCATAGGAAACGACCGCCTTCCTACGCTTAAAGACAGGGGTACTTTACCTTATCTTGAATGCATCATGATGGAGGTGCTTCGGTACGTACTCGCCTATCCCACGTTTCTAGCTCATTGACATCAAAATTCTTCTTTTGAGCACAGGTGGAATCCCCCTGTCCCACTTGGCATGCCCCATAGTGTAATGGAAGACGATATCTACCAAGGATATCATATTCCGAAGGGTGCGATTGTAATGGCGAATATTTTGTACGCAGGACGTCCATATTGAAAGAGGTGTTACTCATGACACTGCCTATAGCATGGTTATGCACGATTGTGACGAACCAGAAAACTTCCGTCCGGAAAGGTACATGGAGGACAACAGCTTGCCCGATCCCCGTGACGTCATTTTTGGCTTTGGTCGAAGGTGAGATTTCTTCTTTTGTTCGGACATAATGAACACCTAAAATTCGCGGGTAAAAAGAATATGCCCAGGACGACATTTTGCAGAAGCAAATATATGGTCCATGATGGCGAATGTTATCGCCACTTTCGATATCTCGACGACGGCAGAAGACCAGAAGAAGGGCACAATTTCTGAGCTGAAAGTTACCAGTGGCTTCATTCGGTAAGTGGTTCACTATTTCTTACATGTAGTCAATTAACTTTCGTACCAGTCATCCTGCACCATATGCATGCTCCATTCGTCCTCGCTCGGCAAAGACAGCCGCACTCATCCAAGAAGCTATGATAAGAGCGGACTTCTAGGCCGTTAAACCCATTTCTTTTTTTCGCTTCCCATTAGCAACATAAATTATACGTGGAAGGCTGGACGTTCTACTTCGGGATGTTGATGCGTCAAAGAAAGGAAGACAGATTCTGTCAGTAAAGAAGGAGCTTTTAGTCATTGAGGGAAGCCTGGTACCAATCGCATTAATTGTTAACCTCTGGACTCATGGTTGTAATATACGAGTACAATGTGCCTGCTAAATTCGTTTGGGTCATGTGCCTGATAAGCTGAACCCACTTCACAAAAATTCGCAACAATCAGAGGCAGATGCTCGAATCAAGTTGAAAATGCTCGAGGAACACTTCAAGGGACTAATATTCTTATGTAGTAAAAGTTGCCAACAATCATGGGATTTCTATCTCTAGTAATGGACATTATCCAGGCCGAATCAAAGAACTATTTACTCCGCCTCCAGATCCCTACCACTTCAGTTTACTTAGGCCCAACCTTCAAGCTTCAAGGCTGATCACAAGGAGAAGCAGGATGGGTTTCGGCAGCCTTCTAATAAGCGGAACAATCACCTGACAATCTCAAAAAACGGTACCAATCGCTCAGAGTTACGACCGATTGCTGCCAGTGATAAAACAGCTAGGGTATGGTTTGATTACAATATCTCGTGTGTAAGTATTTCCAATTTTTTGTTTTGTTTTTGATAGCACCATTTTAGTGATCAAAGGACTACCGGGTTATGAAAGCAATATGCTACTCCACGGTCTCCTGATTAACTCGTAGGCAAGAAGTCCGGTTTTCCCCCAAGAGTCCCAAGGATATCTCCCACATAGTTAGTCGGCTTAACTCCTGCCGCAAATGTACTGTTCCATTCGGCAAGAATACCTTGAACGACCTTTACACCAGCAACTTGGATGTTGGTGATGGAGATTTCAAACCCTCCACTTTGCGTATTATTAAACAGATTGTCGGCCGCTGTCGCGCCTTCGTGGGGCCTGTCGAAATTTGATGTCGTTCTTAAAATTACGATGCGCGAAAAGTCGAGATATTTTTTGTCTCGCGCCCAGCGTATGAGAGCCCCAAGGGTGGCATTATCTTCCTGCTGGGTCGAGCAGTAGGTTGCTTTGCCAGTCGTGAAAAGTTTTGTCGTATTCTCGAATGCCTCCGCAAGGTATTTACCAGACCAAAAGGTATCTGAAGTCGCTGTGTCGCACTGAACTACTGATGGAGGAGCGGCACCTGCTGCGTAGGCCGGTGTTTTGGCGTAATTTCTCCGGGTCGCCTGTGCTCGCTTGCTGTCGACCAATTTTGCTTGCTTGGCGAAAGCAACGGCACGCTGTCGCAGTGAATCGTTGACTTCGAAGACCTCCGTTCCGTAAAGTACTTTGGGAAATTCACTGGGGCTCTTGGAACCTTGGGGGACATACCCAGTGGGGAACTTGGTTGGCTTGTCTCGAGCGTCGAACTCATACTGTAGGGCCACCTGCACCGCGAACCGGGGAAACGTCACAGAGCCGATAGTGGTAACTTTAGGGTTTACACCAGCGATTCCAGCGATCAGGAAATAAGTTTTGGTGAGATCGAAATCGGAAGACAAGATCAATGCAGTAATGGTTGTGGCAGCATTTATTTCGCCTTCTGCCGTGGTGATCTGACATATCGAACCATCTGTCGTACAATGGACGTGGGGGTATAATGGCGATAATCCTGGAACTATGATTTTTTTTGCGAAAACGTTGAACTCTTTAGTGTTGCGCCAGACATCTTGCTCCAGACCGAACTAAAATGAGCAAGTGAAATAACATTAATAAAGATTAGGTATGGTTAGGAGCGACCGCAACCGACCATCGAGATGATGAATACTTTAGGATGGATTTTAGTCGTCACGGAATCTCGAACCTCGATGGGCTGAGGTTTGTTTATCGAGGCAGCATTGACTACTGATGCAATGAGCAGAGCTACAGTAGAGAGCAGCATTGACTTCATAGCTCAAACAATAGCTACAAGTCTGTCAGAAAATTACAACAAAACAAAACGAAGACTCTCTTACCCGCTTACGCGCAGGGGCTAGATGGGACAGGGAAGTAAGAGTCGCTCCCTTTTTTTATACATTTGTACTGGTGCACCGAAGCAACCCGCGGCTTTCCCTATGTTCTCGTCAACGAGGTAAAATTTGGCATATCTCGATATGATTCCAGAAAATCCAGATTCCAAACTAGTAGGCATAGCAACCTTGCCAACCCGGCCTTTCGAGGATCCCGCCTCATGTTTATACCTCTAGAGTGCCGATAGCGAGATAGCTGTACCATACTTGTCTTCGATAAACAGTAGAGTTGCTTGCTTCACTCTCTTAGGTTTTACCATCTCGAGATGCAGAATCGGCCCTAACAAACCCAGAGTCTGAAATTGGTTACCTGTAATGCACGCCCCTTGATAACACAAAACAGTTTTCAGATAACGCCGTCGCCAAGAACAAAAACGGAGAAATACAACTGCCATTGGTTCTCGACCCCTGTCGGACCACGAAGACGTTATTACTCTGGCGGTAAATCTGATAGAAATTCGTAGTTGCATCTCTTGTGGATAATTTGAACACTCCGACGCACTTCCGATCACGACGCATTTAGACAGTGATTAGATATGGAGGTCGGGAGCTGCTTCCGAAGCTCACCCCCTGAAGACCCAGGGATCCAACTTGACAGGAAGGATTAAAATATGGACGCGATTGACAATTGTGCGGCATGTGCGATAGAAGCACGATGAGTGCATTACTGCACGAAATATTTGAAAGACCGCTTTTGGTGTGGGGCGGTACCGCGTGGTGTATTTTTCACGCTTTGATTTGCCGTGGGCATTCGACGCTCACCGATAGTCTCGGCTGCCAAGCATAGCAGAGCTCATTCGCTAGGCATCCTTGCAATCCCCTAAAGCCCTCTAAGCAAATCATTACCTCGTTATTTTTTCGCGGACCCTGGTCGCCAGAGAACGTACGTGTTGCTTGTGCTCAAAATTTCGTGCTGAGGGATGTTTTTAGTAAAGTCGGCTGTGATCCATGTCGCAATCGACACCGCAGTTATAAACATTGTCACGTTTACATCGTAAAATCTCCACGGCGGCACATAATTCAAGCATAATCCATTCTATCCCCTCAAGGAAACGCTGTGAGATGGTATTGTTTTACCCAAGCCCTCGGTTTCTGTTTATGACAAACTGGACGTCGTCGCTTTTATCGCTCGTCTTCCACGATCCCTTTTGAAGAGGTTCGGCGAAAGGTCGACTGTGAGTAGGGAATACGTACCTCCCACTCAGCTCCGTTAATTTTTAACCTGCGGAATGCACTGGACGCTTGCAACATTACCCTATGCGCTAATTCGTCATCTACAAGCGATCTTTTCATTCTGGTATTTCGGATATGGAAGGCGGCAGTATGAAGCTGGCGCAAGTGCGAGGAACCCTCCTGAAATATTTCCTTAGTGGGATGATTTAGCCAAGGCACTTCAAGTTCGTGAAGATTACTAGGCTTACAAGTACACCTTTGCGCGCGGAAATCTTAACCTCTTCCAGAACAGTCAAGCCCCTGAACAAGGCCTTACAAGCATCAACACTGATGTATGCATAGTAGAGATCTAATATTTGGAGCGTTCTAGAATGTCGGTGGATGAGGTGATAAATAATGCTGTCGAAGGACAGCGTTGGGCCGTCGGAGCTTGGGTCATCGCAAACCAAGTCGATGTGCTCAATAGGTGAGTATGCTATAACGCGTCTTATCCATTTGCATAGGGCAGAAGCCTCGTACTTCGTGGAAGGAGAGGTATATTTTACAGTGAAAGATTTCAGGCGACTCAGACGAGGTAGAGTCGTTGGATCTCTCAGTTGCTGTTTATTTAAGTCTTAGACCAACGGATTATTCAGAACGGATGACTTGCCAGGTAGTATTGTAGTTGCAGGCGTTCTAGGAGTGGCTGTTGCGCTAGGAACGAAAACACGTGCTCATCCGTTAGAGAGTAAGATAACCCGAGTGTCATCTCTATTAAATTCCCATATAGGTGCGGCGCACATAAGGCAAGCACGCCAGGCGTGATTGACCCACAGTTATTCTAACGTTGAGATGTCGAGATGGTGCTCCGAAGGAGTTGGTGCTGCTCACTTTGAAATGAAGTCCTACGAGATCTCGAGAAAGCTTTG
This sequence comes from Calocybe gambosa, assembly GCA_900068965.1. NCBI lineage: Eukaryota > Fungi > Basidiomycota > Agaricomycetes > Agaricales > Lyophyllaceae > Calocybe > Calocybe gambosa. The sequence continues at coordinate 12,814 of CEMU01569763.1, read as the reverse complement.
CAAGCCATGCAGGGAGAGAGTCCAGAATGATGCGCCCAGGACTGTGTAGCGTCAGCTTGTGCAGGTCATTAATTTCAATCAGCAGGGGAGCCGTCTGCTCGTTCATACATGAAGAATTTACGGTGAGCTCGCGGAGGTGCTTTAAACTGGGGATTAGTGCGAGAGACTCCCGAAACAAATCATCATGGAATGTAACGGGGCAAAAAGTAAGCCTCGATAAGTTAGTGAACAGCCGGATTGCGTCCGCAATGGTGTGTGACAGCATAAAAGAGGGGGCTGATCTTGTCAAAATGTACCCTAAGATAACAGTTGTATGTTTGCTATCCGAGGTGATTTGGACCAAGGATACCTGAGATTTCTAGCTCTGTAACGAGGGAAGCATACTTTGGCTTACGGGCTGATGCTAGCATTGACTTTTCCTATTCCGGAGAAGAGGTATAATATCGGAGTCGCGCTACGTATGTCGGATTCGCTCACCGGTAGAGTGCCGCGATCCTTCAGATCGAGAACGTGGGGCTCCTGCGGTGAATATTTAGTGCGAACATAGAGTAACTTCGATGCCGCCAGATTAAAAAGTCTGTTCACCAACGCGCAGTAGCATAGAGAAAGTGGGTCGTCATAGAGCAGCTTCAAGACCTGTACTAGGGCATCGTATGAAAGATGTTGAGCCATGAGCGCATGAGCATTAGCGAGTCGCAACTGAGCGAGACTATTACATCGATACCCACGATCACGTGGGAATGCAAGCGTCGGAATCTTCTTGTTTGTAGTCTTTGAAGGAGCTTGAATTCAAACTAACATAAAGAGCCGTGTCGGCCGTGATATTAGAGAAGGGGGACATGGGTTTATTGTACACGCAAAGTTGGATGTCGGGCGTTCGCGCTAGTTCATTTTCATTGGCTTCAATTTGCACGACGTATATCCACTTCTGTACCTTCATCATATGGGTATAAATAATCAAGGATAGCGTATAAACTCACGCACTATTTGCAAAATTTACTTTCCGTCCTTCTGTAGCTCCTGGTGCTTCTTCTCCAAGGCATCCTGAAAGATAGTTGGTACCGGATGAACATCATAAAAGCATACTCACGAGTTCGAGTTTTTTCTTCTCAATCTAAAAATGCCTATTCAGCAATGGTGAAAGGCTTCAGATAAGCTTGCATACCTCCAGCTTCATTTTCTCAAGTAGTTCTCGTTCATGGCGGCGGGCATACTCATCTGAATTTATTCGACAATAATTATGTAGGTTTACGAGTGAAGCCTACCTTCGTGCGCTTTTTCCTTCTTGCTGCACTTTTCTATCAGACACCGCTTCGGGGAGACCCGTGGCAAATAGTACATACCCAAATGCCCTGTCCTGTGCAACACTCCCTTCGACTTGACTAGACTTGTACCTGGCAGAACTAACGGCTAGGCGAGGAATGCGACGGAAGACAGATAATCTGGCAAGCATGGTGGTTGGAATTCGAGAGTAGGCCGAAAGGGCGTGACCTATGTAATGTCAAGGTGTCACGTCACGCTTTACCTTTTCCAACTATCATGTCAACATTTCTGAGGCAGGCAACCAACGTGGTACGTTTTCATAATTTCATGCGTCGCCTTAGAGGCTGAAGAAAATGAAAAAGGCTCGTAAAGCGCCGTTCGTTCGCGCAATCTCCTCAACAACGGCGGTTCGTAAAGGTACGCGGCAATGTACTTCGGTAACGTGTATAATTCCGAATCCACCCGCAGATATTGTCCAGGACCTTTACCTCCGTGAAATAAGATCATACAAATCTCCTCCACCTGTGAGTCTTTTATGTATGATGAAACGGCTGTTGCTGAGAAATGTCAAGGCTAAGGATGCCCATGTCGGAGCTGTAAAAGCATATACTCTTCCACCGGCTCCCAAAGCCCCAACAGTTCCAGTAGACCTTGCCTCGGAACTTGCAGCTTACGATGCCGTTGAACCTACGAGAGCTGAAGTCGCTGTGTCTATCGCAACAGATGAGGGTACAGGTGGTGCTGAAGCCTATCTTGCGTTCTTGGAGCAGGATCTACCAAAAGAAGAGGCCCACCATTAGACGTCTGTTGTAAAGTCATTAAATCTAGATGAAGTGGAATGCTTTCTGAGCGGATTTTGCCAATTTGTATCCCAGGCTTTACGCTACTGAATTACTCTAGGGTCTATAAAGGTGATTGCTAAGTGAATAGTGATACGGTTAGATAGTTGAGTGGGTTGTGTTGTACGAAAGTGCAATATGACGACGAATATCGATAGCGATTTTATGAAAAGAAATACTGTGATTTTTTGATCTGTTCGACATTGAAGGCGCCTTTTTTGGGCAATGGAGGGAGTAAATCAGTGAGGTTGACGAACTTGCCCATGAGCTGGCGCAGCTGTTTTTCGGCTGAAGCGTTGTCCGCCTTCCGTTTTTTTGCAGCTTCTATCTCCTCTTCGTCCATGCCGTCAAGAGCATCCTGAGGTTCCTCTTCCTCTACATCAGCGTCAATCTCCGCTGCGACTTGAGCTGCGTTGTCAGCCTCGCTTTCATCGACAGACGAGGCTTCGGTTTCGGAAACGACATACAAGCCCTTAAGACTGGCGAGTGTCCTAGCTTGTTGGGGGGTGACGACAATTTTTGTGCCGAGGGCGTGGAGGCTTTTTAGGATATTTCCTTGACTCAAACTTGTAAGGGGGACTTTATGATCCTTGTACCTTTCGCGGAACTAATGGAGGAAGTAAATCAGACTGAGTTATTCGGTTTACTGCGATGTGGGTGTGACTAACCTCTTCAAGGAGTTTTTCTAGCACGTCTGATGAATGTAGCGCAATAAACGTATCGCGAATGATCTCAGACATCTTGTCGATTGAGCTGGCATGCGTCCAGTAGGAATCATGAACGGAAGCAAATGTCAAATCTTGGGTCTGGAAATATCTTTAGCGCTGAATAAGTTGATGGACGGAATACGCACTCGACACTCTAGAGCAGTTAGCATCATATGCGTAGCGTCCAGGCTGTGAATAAAATTCGGAGGGAAAGCACTCGCTTGCTTTATTGCGTTAACTACCGTCGAGCGATTAGTACAAATTAATGAAGCTCGAAAAATATATACCTTCTGCAGGGGAGTTAGGATCAGAGATATAGACTGTTTGAAGCGAGGTGATGATCTGCTTGCGATTCGACTTCCGATAAGGTTGTACGATTGGCAAACCTAGGGGGGTCGTCCATACGACGGAGGTCATCTGTTCCTTCTTGAGTCGTATATCTGAGATTGCGAAAGGTTGTCTGGCTGGCCTGCGCTTCGCCTTGGTCTTTTGCATCGCATCCGGTAGACGATTGTTGGGAATAGACTTTGATATGAGACGAGCACAGGCAGAGAACCAGTTTTGGATGGATGTTGCGCCACTGAAAAGGTCACCAATACATTGGATGACCTGCCAAAAATATACGTGAGCTATAAGTTGCACATCTTTGTCGTATGCCTACCTTGTTCGCTAGGTAGGACGCTACCCTCCAGGAATCCTCAGCTGCACAAACCTTTTTATCCTTCAATTGCTTCTCAATCTGCTCTCGTGCACCGATGAAGGTGACACCATAGACAGTTGTCATAACCTTCGCCACAAGATAAATGTATTGATGACCGAGAATGACTAGGATAGGCTTACCGTCTGCTTGACGATCTTTCGCGAGATCTTTCCCTTCAGCATGGTAGCAATCTCATGCCCCTTGTTGGCTTCCTCCTCCAGCACTCGTTCTACCATGTTTCCAACATGTGTATAGACGTCTGAAGGCCGATCCCCCGCAGCCAAGTTGACTTGCTGTGCACCACGGTCGTCACCTCCAAGAGCGGCATAATGCTGCAGGCCATTACAGGTGCCATCCTGATGTACAGGTAGAGATGACATAAACCCATGAGGATCGCCCGATTCCAGGGCTTCGTGCAGCTCCATGGATGTCGCGAGACACTGCCAAGGATCGTCAGCTGTCAACCACCAACGCTTTCCCTGTTAAAACAGTAAACATTTGTTCGGCGGAAGGAAAAGGATGGTGTATCATACTTCCAAAGGCTTTGTCGCGCTGTCGCGTATTTCGTCCATGCGTTGTTCAACAAACTGAACACGTTCATCGAAGCTGGCCTTATCGTATCCATACAAATTGGCAAGATGGATTTTAAGCCAGCGCAAGCCACGCTCGCCGAGGGGCTTTGCCTCTCCAAATTTGAGAAGTCCACGGGAGAGGTCGTCGCCTATGTGGTTCAGATGAGGCGGTATAGGATACGCCCTGCCACGGAAATCAAGATTGTGAGGGAGATACATGACGTCCCCAAGGAACTAATTCCATGTCAGTCAAATATTGAATTAAAAACGCGTAAAAGACGCTTACAGCACGGGCAATTTCGATTTTGTAGTTGACATTACACCTGTCGGAGTGATTGTTGGCTTTGGCAACATTGTAGGCTTTCAAGCGTTGTTGGTATACACTCTTTGCCTTAAGATCCGTCGTAACATCTTCAGGCATTTCGGGCTCTGGGTGATCGAAGACAGCAGGGGGTAACTTGCCCATCCGCTCGCCCTTATTCCACACCTCAAGAACGACGTTGAATATTTTCTCATTGATTATCCAAGGCGTACTCCCGAGAACATCAAGACCTGCAAAAACAAGCTCCACATTACCCGCTTCAGAAGCGCGTTTCATGTAGCTTAGTTGCTCGGTAGAGTCTTTGTAGCGCATAGCATGGGCTAATTGACCGAAAAAACGTCAGCATCCAATCAAAATATGATTGTGACAAATGCACACTTTTATTGTAGAGGTATCCGCCGTTGTCATGGCTCACCCATGGTTTCGGTTTGACCAACATGGGAAGGTGTCGAGGATGAATAGTGTGACTTAACTTGTCCTTCGCAAGGTGCTCCGAAACCAGAGGATTCAATTTGATGACGCCTAGCTTCTGCCCACGCACATGTTCGTAAGTATGATGGAAAGCTGGCTGCATCTCCTCACTAAGAATGCCATCAGTAATCAAATTGTGTCGATTAACCAGGACGCACTGTTTGTTGCCTTGTTGATCAAATTTGACCCTCTTCACCTCCGCCACGTCCATCAAGCACTCAATCAAGATGGCACCTATTTTCGAACGAGCACTTTGTGTCCAATCTGCTGTCCATGCTTCTCCATCGGTCATTACCTTCGCTGCCGCTACCCGACGCTGCATGAGACTCCTGTAGCCCATACTAGAGAAATATCCAGTATCCCCAGGTCGCGACGCGGCGGGAATTTGAATTTTGTTGGCTTTGCAGATCTGGGCCTTGTATTCGACTTCGATCGCTCGTCCCAACGCCACCAGGGCCCTTGTAGTCTTCATCCCTCCGTTGATACCACCCGAGCCTTGTAGGCGCATGACCTCAAGAATCGTGATGAGCGATAGCCGTGATGCATTGACAAGGGATAAGTAGGGTCCTAGTAACATATCCGATCTTTTGATCTTCCGCTCAGCTTCCATGATATTGGGTATCTCTTGCTCCAGTCGAGCTGTAAGCTTCGTATGCCACTCCCACATCCAAGTTTGCAGCTCCGCACCACGCAGTGCACCGTTACCAAGTCCCAACTGCTCGAATCGTTCCGCCTGATGTTTTAGTCGTTCTACCGCAAGGTCATATACATTTTCCTCCAGGAGTTTTTGTCTAGAAGCGACGTCGTCGGATAGCACACGACGAGCAGTTGAGACCTCCGCTAGATGGCGACGTAGATTATCGATATTGAAAGGTATTTCTAGTTCCGGGGCTTCAGTGGCGTTCTCTTCAGACCTTATCTGTATATTGAAAAGCTAATATTACGATGCACTTACAATCTAAAAACCTAAAACTCACCTTGGCACGCATGACAGGAGTCACCTCAGGTATGTTGTCTAGTGGGTCTGGAATTTTACTGCCGATACTTTCCGCATGCCCAAGTTCAGAGATAATTTGGGGCATGTTGAGTTGCATCGCTGTTTGCGACAGAAGCTTGATGACCTCGACAGCTTCCTCTGACGATGTTACGCTACGGTCTGTCACCACGTCGGTGACTGTAATACCGCGCGATGCTATTCGAGATAGAATGTTGCTTGGTGATGGAGTTTTGAGTCCGAGCATTGCATTATCAGAGTCGGGGTGAAAACTTGTTATGTATGAGATGCTGCTTGGAATAGTGAACACGTAGTTCTCACCGGTGATATGTAACGAGTATCAAAGCATATGTAGATGCGTCTGGCACAAATTTCTCCTTCCCACTTTCAAGGATGTCATACAGCTCCCATAGATATTGTAAAAATACATCTGCCGGCCCTCTCGTGGAAGCAATAGTTAAATAAGCTTCTATGAAGGCGTTGTACACGCGAGTCGAGAGGGCCGGGTTACCAGGTCGTAGTCGGAGGCGTTCGAAAATTCCTTTGGCACGTTGAACATCGTAAAAGTTGTGTAGACACGCATCCATAACGGAAACCAGGTCCTGGGTGGAAGAATCGGGGAAGTATAGGTCTTGAAGGTCGGATGACTTATCGTGAGGAAGTGGGGTGGGCAGAATAGTGTATGAATTTGCTTGGTGTAAAACATGAAATATGTCATCCCTAAGGGTGATTTTGCGATGTTTTGGGGGTTCCTGGCTCACGAAGTTGTAGTAATCTGGTTGTGGAACTTGAGCAGTTGCCAGAGCAGGCGCGCTTGTCTTTTTGGAAGGAGTAGAGTAGAGGCGAGCAGGTCGAGGAAGACTCTGTCGAGACGACAGCAAAGTGGTCTCTAGTCTCCTGGCTGCTCGAGGAATCATAATTAGCGTACGCGAGTTTGGGCTTTGAGCTAGCCAGCGAGAATAAATTTTGAAGAATCACGTGACGCGTCCTGACTTGACGCGACCCTTACAGCTTACAGTTTGACAAAACTCGGCCGACTCCACCCAACTCGTACGGAAAACGCAGGTAAGTACCACGCGCAGTAGGAGGTGACAGTGGATATGATACATGATCTATCTATTGGCCAGGAATCGACTTACAA